>JAXQQM020066488.1:0-69279 GCA_034641835.2 Pinus albicaulis
CTAATAAAAATTTAATCAATATTAATATTTTTATAATATATGTGTCGAATTTTGATCAATAATGAATTTTAAAAATTCACAATAATTTCACTATCAGAGGTCGATGTTTCTAAAAATAGAAAATGAACATTGGTGCATGCTAGTTACTAGGCACCGGTGCGTTTATACGACCTATGAGAATCGCACCAAATACCAATACCAATTATAACACCTGGTGAACTTTATTGATGACTAAAACCCTAGTGGATAGGCATTGCATGCACCGGAATGGTTTGTCTTTAACGTGCCAGTGCAATTTTATAACTTAATGACCTAGTGCATTTTAACACCTTAATGGCCCGGTGCATTTTTACACCTTAACGATGTCGGTGCATGCACCTTCTATTGACCTGAAGTGTATTTGTGGGTAAAACACACTGGGACATTACTAAACAACCTGGGGCTTTCGAAATTTGTTTTCCATCCTAGTGCTTGGTATGTTTACAGTATCAGTGTAGATAGGTTAAAATGCACCGGTTTGTTGACACTTGATGCTCGCACTAATGATAAAGACATCCGTAAAAACCTCCAGCCACCCAATTTTTTTTATATGTGTTGAAGTTCAGTTAGAAGCTTCGTCAAAACCTTATTTACCAAAAACTATCAATGTTGCAGAAATATTTTTTTGACAATTTTGTTCAATTTAATAACTCTAAAAAACTCCTTTATAACCTCCGCTAGAGGGCCTTTTCCTTGTAGTATCATGAATGTGTTTGAAGTAAATGATGTGTAAAATAAGGGGTATGTGAAGTAGAATGAATAAGAAAAGGGAATGCATGCGTGGAACAAGAACATAATTGTTTTCCCCACATATGAAATTATTTTAACTTTAATTAAAAACTTTAAAATAAAAAACTACACAAATAATTGGGAAATCAAAAGTTGTTGTAACAGTTAACATATTTTTCCGTTTTCAACCTTTACACATTCATCTATGTAGAACAACAGGTGTATGGAGCTAGTGATGTGTGTAGAGTAATGGATGTACTAAATAGGGGGTATGTGCGAAAGAAGAGGTGTGTAAAGGTAATGCGTGAGCAGGGCAAGAACATAAACTTTTTTCCACACACATGAAATTATTTTAACTTTAAACAGAAACTCTAAAATAAAAACTGCACAAATATTTGAGAAATAAAAAACTACTGCAATAGTTAACATATACTTTCATTTTAAACTTGTATACATACAACCATGCAGAACAACAAGTATATGGAGTCAGGGATGTCTGCAGAGTAAAATATGTGAGGAACTTATTTAAAAATTTGCACACTTGAAATTATTTAACTTAAATACTATACAAATAATTGGGAAATCAAAATTTATTGCAACAGCTAACATATTTTTTCATTTTAAACTTTTATATATTCAACTATATGGAACAACAGGTGTATGGAGTTAGTGATGTGTGTGGAGTTATAGATGTGGGAGAATGGTTGTGCATATGGAATGCTTGTGCAGAGCAAGAAAACAATTTTTTCCCACACACATGAAATTATTTTAACTTTAAGCAAAAACATTAAAATAAAAAAACTCCACAAAGGATTAGGAAATGAAAAATTGTTGCAACGATTATCATATTTTTTCATTTTAAACTTTTACACATTCATCTATGCAAAAACACAAGTGAATAGATCTAGGGATGTGTCTGGAGTAAAGGATGTACAGAACAAAGGGTATGCATGGGAGAACGAGTGTGCAGAGGGAATGTTTGTGCAGAGAAAGAAAATATTTTTTTTCTGCATACAAGAAATTGTTTTATTTTAACTTTAAGAAACAACTTTGTATCATGGATACTCATGGTTTCTTGGTAATGGTTGTTAAAATAAATAGTATTTGCCTCTACCATGGACTATATAAATCACCTTGTGGTCAATAGTCCTTGACTATGGATTACTTTGTTGAGCTTTTGTGATTTTTTTCTTTTCAAAAAAACATTAGCAGAAAATTTTCCTATGATTTTTGAATGATCTGTCATGGACTGCAATTACATCGGTAGACAATGTTGTATGGTTTTTTACATTTTTTTTTAAATACATATATATGCTAGTGACAAAAGATACCAATCAATAATATCTAGAAGGTACAATACTTTTAGCACCAGGATGAAAGTATAATTGTGTTCGTTATACATAAGTAGTTAGTATCTACTACATATCATGAATAACATATTATGAAATAACACATCATGAATAAAATATTGTCAAATTAGTTAGTATCTAAAACATATCTGTAAATTTTAAAAGGTGATATGATGATTGTAACCATTAATTCTATTTATTCTATCTGCAACTACATTGGTCAGGTGTCAAAATAATACATCATGAATGATGTATCATCATTAGTTAGTATCTAATATATATAATGAAATTTTAAAAGGTAATGTGACAATTGTAACCACTATTTATGGTTATTATGCCCAAAAGTCCATTACCCAGGTATTTATCATGTAGTTTTTCGCACGCACAATTCCAACGCATGTTCAATTATTTTTTGCGGGTCTTATTACAAAAATATTTTTTTCATATTGTTGTCCTGGGTGATAGTTCTTCTCTTTGCATAAAGTCAACAATTTGTTCTCCAAGCTATACGATGGTTGTTCTACTAGTTGTATGACGTGAGTGATTTTTTCTTGAAGTTTTATGGTGATGTATTACATAGTTCGTTCACGGTGTCTCCTAGAGTGAGGATGGTGTAGAATTATCTAACAAGTATTTACTGGCTATGACCATAATATTTTGTCATATAATCTCATTTCAAAGGCATGCATAAAATGTGTAACCCTTGTCAGGTAAGCAGTGCCTCCTTCTTTCTGTATGCAAGTTCTTAGAGCATTCACATAATATACATTATAACCTCATAGCATTGAGGTTTGAATATAAAAATCTGGATAATATGTGAGTGCTTAAAACATTCATATAATATAAGTTACAATCATGTAGCATTGAGGTATCAAATTAAGAATGTGAATATTGAACTGGACATTTTGTGATGCCGTGCCAATGAGCTAATTGTATTGGAATTTTTTTTCATACTACGGTTTTAAAACTTTTTCTATGATATGCTAATTGATTTGATAAATGTAAATTAATTTTTGGGGGGTGGTGGTTATAAAAGATATCCTTGAGAATTCTTTCATGGGTCGTTTTTTTTCTAAATGTATCAAGTGAATGATTTCTTTTCTAGGCCATATGGTGGTCATTCTACTAGTTGCATTACGTGAGTGATTTTTTCTCTAAGTTGTGTGACGATGTTCATTATGGAAGAGCTTATTGAGATAGTGTGAACTTCTTTCTGTGTGCTAGTTTCTAGGGAAAGGAGTATGCAAATAAGTTGATATTAAAGGAAGGGGAAAAGTATGTTGTATCTTTATCAAGTAAGTGGTTCCTTCTTGTTGTATGTGTGTGCTTAAAGAATTCATGCAATATATGTTATAGCTATACGACCATGGGGTCCAAAGGTTAAAATGTCCTGGTAAATTCATGGTTTGGTTCCAGAGTATATTTTTATTCCTTGTATTATTTTAATTCTTATGAAAAAAGCAAATTATTTTACATTTTCATTTTATTGATTCCCGTTATAGTCAAGGTTCCATCCCAAGTTTCATATAGCTATGTGTCCTGATTTTGAAACTAGATATTGAATGATTTCTAAGTTGAGTATGGCACATCTCCTTTGAAACCCAATATCAAATAACATGACACCATTTTAACGTAATGACAGAGAACAACCAAAGGGTCCAAGGTTTGGCATGCTTAGCCTTCTTCCAGGTGAAAATTCAGTCCCTTACCTCCATAATCCCTTAGACGTTTTGCAGTACTTCGAATGAATGACTAAGAATTTTTTTTGTGAATTTGTATAGGTTATCCATGTACCTAGATTTTCTATTCATCTGATCGTTGTCCAAGTTGTTGTCCTTGCTTTAGGTGTTATTATTTTTTAACTATATTTTTTAGCATTATGAGCATAAATATGTTTTATGCTTACTATTTCCCTGTCCTCGTTGGCATTGGCATATTTGATTTCTTGCAAATGTTGAATTTATGTCTATGTTGTTGGAATAGTAATGGAATCGATTGGACAACCAGAAATGGATTTGGATTGTGCAACAGATTTAAAATTGTTGTATTTTGAGAAAATCAGTGTGTTGTGAAAATAGGAAAAAAAAGTCTACAATGCTAGAATTAGTTGGTGAGATTGTTTTCTCGTAGTTAGCACCACCAAAATTGTGCTTTGGAATTATTTCAAATTTTGTAATAAAAATTTGAGCATCTGAAATAAATATTTTTTCATGATGTTCAATAAAACAATGTAAACTTTGAGACAGGAACTGATACGAGTACGTGCTTTTTTGAGTTAGAAAAACATTATCTGATTTTGAAAAGTGTCTATTCAGAATACACCTTTTTTTTATGTAGCAAACAATTGCCTAATTTTGAAAAGTGTTGATTCAGAATACACCATTTTTTTTTAGGTAGAAAAAAATCATCTAATTTTGAAAAGCGTTGATTCAAAATACACCTTTTTTTTTTAATCTTTAAATTTTCTCAAGTATCGGGTATGAAATTTTTTTTTAAGAATGTTAGGGATTTTTCATGCTAATTTTGAAAAGTGTTGATGCAACATCAATCCCCTTTTTCAGAGGGCTTATTTTTTACAGTCTAAATTTTATAATGTAGGAAGTGTGGATTGTTTTTTAAATGTTGATGATTTTCATATGGATTTTGAAAACCATCACCATTTTTTTTCAAGGCTTATTTTTGACACTTTAAATTTTCTTATGTTCTAAGTATACATATATATATTTTTTTAAATATTTATTATTTAAACATTTTTCAAGTGGTCTTATTCCTCTTCATGTTTTTCATCCTAAAATATTCGATTTTTAAAGGTTTTCAATTTTTTGTTTTTTTCCTTTGCAATATATATATATATATATATATATATATATATATATCTGTGTGTGTGTGTGTGTGTGTGTGTGTGTGTGTTTTTCTTTTTTTTCTTTTTTATTTTTTATTTTTTATTTTTTCTTTTCTTTTCTTTTATTTATTTTTTCATTTTTTTCCAAAGTTAAAAAAAATAAAAATAAAATTGATATTTTGAGGTTAGGATTTATTTTATATTTATGGGTGAAAATGTGAAGATGGGTAACACTTTTATGAGAATTCGGGGCGGAAAACTTTTTTCCTCCATAGTTCGGCCGAACATTTGTCAAAGTTCGACCAAACTATTGAGGAGTTCGGCCGAACTTTTAAAATTAGTTCGACTGAACTTTGTTTGCCGTTTACATTGATGCCGTACTAACAACAATGGCAAACATATTGTTCACCGGAGATTGGAAAACCGGCAAACAAAGTTCGACCAAACTTTTAAAATAGTTCGGCCAAACTATTATTTTATAAATATATCACCCGCAAACTGTTCCGGGTTTCTTGTCCACATATGTCTCGCACGATCGTATTTGAGTTCTATCCCGCGCGAATTGAGTTGATTTGCTGCTGGCCCATGCAAATTTAGTTGATTTGCTGTCATCCTGCACGAATTTAGTTGATTTTCTGTTGAGCCGCGAGAGTTTTATTGATTTGTGCCGCGCTGAGGAGGTAAGTTCTTGTAAATTTGTTATTTTCTGTAAAAAAAAAAATTTGTTTTTTTTTAATTTGATTTTAGTTTGATTTTTTTGTTTGCAGAGTTCTTCGACGATGTCTTCAGCATCTTCAGCATCTTCAGGGATTGGCTTCAGTGTCTTTAGCGTCTTCTGCTGTGACTTTCCAGGTACATATGTTCCAGCAAAAAAAAAATAGCTTTTAATAAAATAACAAATCAACTATTTGTCTCTTTTCTCCGATATTGAATTCTCTTGCTAACTGCCCGAGACCGCCTGACTTACCGCTTTGAACTTACTGCTGACTTCGACCTTGTGAAACCTTTTTTATCGAAGCTATTTCATAGAAGCCCTATCTATACACGTGTCCTAAGCCTTCTGCCCTCTGTTCTCCCCCGCCTCCCCTCCTGCTAACTCTGCCTCCCACCTATGGGTATGGGGTCCTTAATGTGGATTGGTGCATAAGTATTCGTCAAGATTTGAAATACCTCTCTATAAATTGTCCCTATCTTTGAGAAATGCCAAGCTTAAGTCGTATGATGTTGAAATCTTATAGAATAGCCAATACTAGTTATGTAATCTACACTAGTCTATGTGTTCTATTCCCTATGTTAACTAGTGTAATGAAGGCAACTCCTTCTGTCATATATCTACGGTTTCTTTGTTTCTATATTCGGAGCCTTCCATTCGAATATTAGTATAGAAGTCGATCAGTCTCGTCCCAAAATCCAGAATTTTTTCGCCCTGGATGCTCAGGCTGGCAGAAGATACGAAACGAGCATGCCGAAGAAACCATGGGCCGGGATAAGAGCCGGTTGGGTATTTATGATCATTCGTTAGCTTGAATACAACACATGCTATCATATACAGGTATGTATGTTTACTCTATTCAACCATAGGTTTAATACAATGACATATCCTTGTTATTAGAATCATAGTGTCTATAGTAATAAAAATACCAATGGGATTAGTACTTCTGCATCATTCTATATTTGTCACCTACCAGAACAATATGTTTCATAGACTAACTCATAAGGAAATATTTCTATCTATCCCGACCTAGTTTCGCTTCACCTCCGGTTTCGCCCTACCTGTGATATTGTCTGTACGCTGGCTACTAACTGGGCCTCTCCTCTATCTGCTAAGGTGAAAACCCTCCTTATGCTCTTTGGGTTTACCAAGGATAGCGGTATTTGGAGCGAAGCCAACTTTCTTTGCTCCACGAATGACAGAAATCAATGGTCTTTAAACATGCTATTGTTGGTGTTATTATAACCGTAGACCTCTTTAAGGCTCATTGCTTGTACTAAGAATTGACTGTTCATATCTCATATTAAAAGTGGTTAAATTAAATTTACTCAGAATTTAAGCCTCAGCAAAAAAATATTTAATATTTCTAAATCATAATATTTCTTTAAATTCCTTCATGATATCTATGGTTTCTCACCTTTGTTCAATATTAAAGAATAGCCAATTTATTTCTTGATAGCTTAGAGAATAGCCAATACTAGTTATCTAATCTACACTAGTTTGTGTGTTGTATTTTCTATGTTAACTAGTGTAATGCGAGGTTCTAGTATCATGGAAGTGGTTACAGTGTATTCAACCTTATGGAATATGTACAACCTTTGTTAGAATAAGTAACAACTTATGTTAGTTATAGTAATCACAATACTGGGATCAATGGTCTTTCAACATGCTATTATTGGTGTTATTAGACCCATAGACCTCATTAAGGCTCATTGCTTCTGCTAAGAATTGATTGTTCATATCTCATATTAAAAGTAGTTAAATTAAATTTACTCATAATTTGCAAAAAATATTTAATATTTATTATCATAATATTTCTTGAACTTCCTTCATGATATCTATGGTTGCTTACCTTTGTTCAATATTGGGTAAAAGGTCATGGTCTTACCTTAATCTCTATTTAATTCCATTTCCTAACCTTGACTTTCATTTAATATTTCTTATCATAATATTTCTTGAACTTCCTTCATGATATCTATGGTTGCTCACCTTCGTTCAGTGTTGGTTTAAAGGTCATGGTCTTACCTTAATTTCTATTCTAATTCCCTTTCCTAACTTCCTAACTTTGATTTTCAATTAATATTTCTTATCATAATATTTCTTGAACTTCCTTCATGATATATATGGTTGCTCACCTTTTTTCAATATTCCACGTAAAAGGTCATTGTCTTACCTTAATTTCTATTCTAATTCCCTTCCTAACTTTGATTTTCCTTTTGATCTTGGAGATAATCCGAATCATTATATTGGGTAAAAGGTCACGGTATTACCTTAAAATTTCTATTCTAATTCCCTTTCCTAACTTCCTAACTTTGATTCTCATTTAATATTTCTTATCATAATATTTCTTGAACTTCCTTCATGATATGTATGGTTTCTCACCTTTTTTCAATATTGGGTAAAAGGTCATGGTCTTACCTTAATTTATATTCTAATTCCCTTTCCTAACTTCCTAACTTTTATTTTCATTTAATATTTCTTAAATATCATAATATTTCTTGAACTTCCTTCATGATATCTATGGTTTCTCACCTTTGTTCAATATTGGGTAAAAGGTCACGGTCTTACCTTAATTTCTATTCTAATTCCCTTTCCTAACTCTGATTTTCCTTTTGACCTTGGAGATAAACTCAATCATTAAATATGATAGTCATCCCTTCTAGGGAACTTAGTATGGGTTGCTTAGTGGTTTTGATCCCTTATGATGATGTGAGGTGGTGTTTCAAACATGGGAGTAACCTGTGTTTGCATGTGATGCTCACGGGCCATGGTTTCTTTTGTGGGTTATAGAAGGTTTAGTTATACCTCCTAAGATAAACTTTCTAAAAAACATACCTTTATTCCTTAAAGTCAAACTAGATCTATACTAATAATTACTCTTTATATGTATTTCTACCATATAAATTCTAAGGATTACTCTTTTTATGTATTTCTACCATATAAATTCTAACGATAATTAATCACATATATGTGTTAAAGTAGAATATGAAGTAAGCCCTTTTTACACTTGGCTTGGCTCATAGGTACATATATGTGTGGGTTTGGGAATGTGGTTCACATGAAAAGTAGTAGGGATGGATTTAGTGGAAACCTTTTATAAGATCACGATTCCAATAACTGTGATATTTTCCCTTCTTTCCAAGTTAGTCTATCTTTCTATAAAAATCCCTTTTAATGAAGGAGATATATCCATATTGATCCACTAATATTTGTTCACCAAAATCTATTCTATTTTGGACTTTTATATCTCAAAAATATGCTCATTTAATTTATGCATCTATATCTTTAAACTACTTGAAACTATTTTATTACACCATAGGAATCCGTTCTAGAAAAACACATTAGCCATAAAAGTTTCCCATGGAAACCAAAAGTGTTTGATACAAAACATATGTTTTAACCTTATATAGTTAATTTTTTCAAATAGTTTTTTAATAAATTAAAAAATATTCAATTTAAAACACATGCACACATTAACATATAATTGTGATTTTTTCACCTCTTTCTAACTTAGTGGACATCCTTCTAGAAAATCCCTTTTAATGAAGCAGATATATCCATAGTGATCCACTGATATTTTTTCACAAACAACTCTTCCATTTTGGACTTTTATATCTCAAAACTATGCTCATTGAATTTATGCATCTATATTTTACTACACCATAGGAATCATTTTGATATATCTCCCATTTTAATGGGGTGAATCACATTTCAAGTAAAACACATTAGCCATAAAAGTTTCCCATTCAAACCAAAAGTGATTTGATACAAATCATAGGTTATAACCTTATATACTTTAATTGTTTCAAATAGATTTTTAATAGAATGAAAAATATTCAATGTAAAACACATAGTATTTAGAAACAAAAAGTAATTTGATACAGAACATAGGTTTTAACCTTATACTATGTTAATTGTTTTGAAAATAGATTCTTAATAAAATGAAAAGTATTCAATGTAAAACACATGCATATTAACATATAATTGTGATATTTTCCCTTCTTTCCAACTTAGTCCATCCTTCTAGAAATATCCCTTTTAATGAAGCAAATATATCCATAGTGATCCACTGATATTTCTTCACCAACAACCATTCTATTTTGGACTTTTATATCTCAAATCTATGCTCATTGAATTTATGAAGATCTATATCTTTAAACTACTTGAAACAATTTTATTACATCATAAGAATTGTTTTGATATATCTCCCATTTTAATGGGGTGTATCACATTTCGAGAAAAAAACCCAAATTAGCCATAAAAGTTTCCCATTGAAACCAGAAATGTTTTGATAAAAAACATAGGTTTTAACCTTATATAGGTAAATTTTGTTTCAAAAAGATTCTTTTAATTTAAAATGAAAAATGTTCAACGTAAAACACATGTGCATTCTTATACACCCTTATGTCTACGTAAAGTAGTTTGAGTGATTCCATGGGTCCTCTACACCCTTCATGGGTATAATTGGGACATGTAGTGTTAACTTCTACAAGTTCTATAGGCATAGTATGTAAAGGGCTAGGTAGCCTCTAGATCTCATCTTTTATGAAAGGTGACATATCTAGTAAATGCCCCTACAGTAAATCTATGGAATAGATCTAAATTCAAGTTTTTCATTTTCATATCCATGGTCTCAAACAATGCGAGAGAGAAAATACCTTTTATGTTCAATGTAAAACACACATGCAAATTAACATATAATTTTCATATTTTTCCTTTCCAACTTAGTCCATCCTTCTATAAAAAATCATTTTAATGAGGCAAATATATCCATAGTGATCCACTGATATTTGTTCATGAAAAACTATTCCATTTTGGAATTTTATATCTCAAAACTATGCTCATTGAATTTATGCATCTATATATCTTTAAATTACTTGAAACTATTTTATTACACCATAGGAATCATTCCCATATATATCTCCCATTTTAATGGGTGTATCACATTTCGAGAAAAACACAAATTAGCCATAAATGTTTCCCATTGAAACCAAAAGTGATTTGATACAAAACATAGGTTTTAACCTTATATAGTTTAATTTTTTCAAATAGATTTTTGATAAAATGAAAAATTTATTAAAAATATTCGATCTAAAACGTGTATAGTATTTAGAAACAAAAATTAATTTGATACAAAACATAGGTTTTAACCAAGTATATATTTTTAAATATTTTGAAACTAGATTCTTAAAAAAATGAAGAATATTCAATGTAAAACACATGCACATTAACATATAATTGTGATATTTTCCCTTCTTTCCAACTTAAGTCCAATCTTCTAGGAATATCCCTTTTAATGAAGCAAATATATCCACAGTGATCCACTGATATTTGTTCACCAACAACTATTCCATTTTGGACTTATATATCTCAAAACTATGCTCATTTAATTTATCCATCTATATCTTTAAACTAATTGAAACTATTTTATTTCACCATAGGAATCATTTCGATATGTCTCCCATTTTAATGGGGTGTATGACATTTCGAGAAAGAACACACTAGCAATAAAAGTTTCCCATTGAAACCAAAAGTTCAATTTTCTACAAAACATAGGTTTTAACCTTATATAGGTAATTGTTTCAAATAGATTCTAAATTTAAAATGAAAAATATTCAATGTAAAACACATGCATTAACATATATATAATTTTGTGACACTTTCCCTTCTTCCAAACTTTGTGGACATCCTTTTAGAAAAATCTCTTTTAATGAAACAGATATATCCATAGTGATATGCATAGTGATCCACTAATATATGTTCACAAAAAACTATTTCATGTTGGACTTTCATATCTCAAAACTACGCTCATTGAATTTATGCATCTATATTTTTAAACTACTTGAAACTATTTTATTACACCATAGGATTCATTTTGAAATATCTCCCATTTTAAGGGGGTGTATCAGATTTCGAGAAAAACACATTAGCCATAAAAGTTTTCCATTGAAACCAAAATTAATTTGATACAAAACATCTAGGTTTTAACCTTATATATAGTTTAATGTTTCAAATATATTTTTAATAAAATGAAAAATGTTCAATGTAAAACACATGCATTAACATATAATCGTGATATTTTCCCTTCTTTCCAACTTAGTGGACATCCCTCTAGAAAAATCCCTTTTAATGAAGCATATCTATATCCATAGTGGCATTGATATTTGTTCACAAACAACTCTTCCATTTTGGACTTTTATATCTCAAAAATATGCTCATTGAATTTATCCATCTATATTTTATCACACCATGGGAATCATTTCGATATATATATCCCATTTTAATGGGGTGCATCACATTTCGAGAAAAACATATTAAAGCCATAAAAGTTCCCCATTGAAATATAAGTGATTTAATACAAAACATAGGTTTTAACCTTATATAGGTAATTGTTTCAAATACATTCTAAATTTAAAATGAAAAATGTTCAATGTAAAACACATGCATTAAAATATAATTGTGATATTTTCCCTTCTTTCCAACTTAGTGGACATCCTTCTAGAAAAATACCTTTTAATGAAGTAGATCTATATCCATAGTGGCATTGATATTTTTTCACAAACAACTCTTCCATTTTGCACTTTTATATCTCAAAACTATGTTCATTGAATTTAAATGCATCTATATTTTTAAACTACTTGAAAATATTTTATTACACCATAGGATTCATTTTGATATATCTCCCATTTTAATGGGCTGTATCACATTTCGAGAAAAACACATTAGCCATAAATTTTTCCATTGAAATAAAAAGTAATTTGATACAAAACATCTAGGTTTTAACCTTATATATAGTTTAATGTTTCAAATAGATTTTTATTAAAATGAAAAATATTCAATGTGGAACACATCCATTAACATATAATTGTGATATTTTCCCTTCTTTCCAACTTAGTGGACATCCTTCTATAAAAATCCCTTTTAATGAAGCAGATCGATATCGATAGTGGCATTGATATTTGTTTACAAACAACTCTTCCATTTTGGACTTTTATGTCTCAAAACTATGCTCATTGAATTTATGCATGTATATTTTAGTACACCATAGGATTCATTTCGATATATATATCCCATTTTAATGGGGTGCATCACATTTTGAGAAAAACATATTAAATCCATAAAAGTTTCCCATTGAAGCAAAAAGTGATTTGATAGAAAACATAGGTTTTAACCTTATATAGGTATTTTTTTCAAATAGATTCTAAATTTAAAATAAAAAATATTCTATGTAAAACACATGCATTAACATATAATTGTGATATTTTCCCCTCTTTCCAACTTAGTGGACATCCTTCTGGAAAAATCCCTTTAGATCTATATCTATAGTGGCATTGATATTTGTTCACAAAAAACTCTTCCATTTTGGACTTTTATATCTCAAAACTATGCTCGTTGAATTTAAATGCATCTATATTTTTAAACAACTTGAAACTGTTTTATCACACCATAGGATTCATTTTGATATATCTTCCATTTTAATGGGGTGAATCACATTTCGAGAAAAACAAATTAGCCATAAAAGTTTCCCATTAAAACCAAAAGTAATTTGATACAAAACATGTAGGTTTTAACCTTATATATAGTTTAATGTTTCAAATAGATTTTTAATAAAATGAAAATTATTCAATGTAAAACACATGGATTAACATATAATCTTAATATTTTCCCTTCTTTCCAACTTAGTCCGACATCCTAAACTAGAAAAATCCCTTTTAATGAAGCATATCTATATCCATGGTGGCTTTGATATTTGTTCACAAACAACTCTTCCATTTTGGACTTTTATATCTCAAAACTATGCTCATTGAATTTATGCATCTATATTTTATCACACCATAGGAATCATTTCGATATATCTCCCATTTTAATGGGGTGCATCACATTTCAAGAAAAAAATATTAAAGCCATGAAAGTTTCCGATTGAAACCAGAAGTGATTTGATACAAAACATAGGTTTTAACGTTATATAGGTAATTTTTTCAAATAGATTCTAAATTTGAAATGAAAAATATTCAATGTAAAACAAATGCATTCTCATATGCCCTTATGTCTACGTAAAGTAGTGTGAGTGATTCCACAGGTCCTATACACCCTTCATAGGGTATATTTCGGACAGGTACTGTTAACTTCTACAAGTGCTATAGGCAGAGTGTGTAACGGGCTAGGTAGCCTATAGATCTCATCTTTTATGAAAGGTGACATATCTAGTAAATGCCCCTATAGTCAATCTCTGGAATAGATCTAAATATAAGTTCTTCATTTTAATATCCAATGTAAAACAAATGCATTATTATACACCCTTATGTCTACGTAAAGTAGTGTTAGTGATTCCACAGGTCCTCTAAAACCTTCATAGGCTATAATTGGGACATGTAGTGAACTAAATTCTATAAGTTCTATAGGCAAAGTCTATAAAGGGCCAGGTAGCCTTCGGATCTCATATTTTATGAAAGGTGACATACCGAGTAAATTCCCCTATAGTCAATATCTGGAATAGATCTAAATAGAAGTTATTCATTTTAATATTCATAAAACACAACCAATTTAAGGTAAATTGTGTACATGTGTCATTTCTCCCACAAAATTTAAGATAAAATTTAAGATAAACCATGCACATGTCATCTATCTCATGATCTTGCGTCATTTCTCCCATGCATTTTCAGTAAATGTCAATTTAATAAATATTTTTATTGAATTTGTTTTTTTTTAGGGATAAGAAAACCATTAAATATGGTTGAAAAATGGAAATTATGCATAGAAGTTTCTTGCTATCCCAATTTAAGGAAAGCAATGATTACATATGTGCTTTCTAATATTGTGACTAGTAAAGTCGTTGAAAGGAAAATGCATATACCGGGAAGAACAACAAACAACGAGGCATATTATATTGGATTGATAGAAGGCTTGCGAACAATGATGGAGTATGGATCAAATGGAATTGTAGTATTCACCAATTTTGAACTTGTGTGCAACCAGATGAACGGTGTGTACCAAGTTAAGAAGGAGAGGCTAGAAGAATTGCATGGAATATCAAACAATATTGTTAGCCAATTTCACTTTTTTAGTATAAGACATTGTACAAATGTTAATAAGATGTCTGCTTATATATTGCATGGGGAAATGCCAATTCAAGATTCATCTATCAAAGATGAATTAATAGATGAATTAGAATTATACGGGGCAATACTAATGCAAGATTCATCTCTCAAAGATGAATTGGTTTTGAGATGCTCTTCTTAAAAAATTCAAGATTCATCTCTCAAAGATGAATTATTTTTGAGACGCTCTTCTTCAAAAATTCAAGATTCATCTCTCAAAGATGAATTAGTTTTGAGACGCTCTTCTTCAAAAATTCAAGATTCATCTCTGAAAGATGAATTAGTGTTGAGACGCTCTGCTTCAAAATTTATTGATAGAGATTGTAACATATCTTAGATATCTATGTGTTGTGTACTTCTAAATCCGTCTTTTTTATTGACCATGTGTTTTTTTCAACTATATACCAAGTGTGCTCCCACCACACCATGTAAAGCACAACTTGGTGAAATTCACATTTGCAACAAGTGGTGAACTTGACATTTTTATAAAATTAAAATGTAGGGACTTCAACAAATTTTTGTTTAAATGGAGTTTCACTTCTTTTTTAATGAAAATGTGTTTTTTTTCAATTTTATATCAAGTGTGCTCCCACCATGTAAAGTGCAATTTGTTGAACTTATCATTTTTAGAATTTTTTTTTGCTTAAATTGAGTTTCACACATCAATTAGTGTTTTGAAAGTTGTGTTTTACATAATTTTTTTACACTAAATTACATTAATTTTCTGAAATTTATTTTGAATTTATTTTAAATTAGTTATTTAAAAAAATAATTGTAAATGTCCACCGTAGATATATATATCATGGAGGATGAATGACGAAGATCAACAGAATCACATATCTCTATGAGAGGGGGGGATCAGGGATCGAGGGTTGTTCATGGTATTTAAATATAATCTTAAATCTCCATCAATGTGTGTACATATGAAATTGATTTTTTATCAACTTTGTGAGTTAAATTAATTTTTAATAAGTTTAATTTTCTATTTTTTAGGAGCTAATAAGAAGAGAAGGGTCTCTACTCCATCCATGGAGCATGCCCATGGTTCATCCAGTCGTGGTATGGTTTGAACACAATTTAATCAATGAATATGTACGTGTGTATTTATACATGTATGAATGTATTTTTCAGTTGCTTATAAATCCATATTTGTTTATGAAGCTTCTCTCTCCTCTCGAGAGGTTCGTGGTGGTTCAAATCGCCTTAGAGGGCCATCAATAAGTGATAACAGGTTGCGTGAAGGTGGTGATATTTATTCCCCCGGAGACCAATCAACGGCTAGTGGTGCTGGTTCTCAGCAGGGTCGTTCTGGTTCTCAACAGTTTTAGGGTACAAATTTGTACAAATTTCAATATTTTTTTCATTCAATTTGTACAAATTTGTTTACATGTTTTTTTTCTAATATAAAAAATTATATATATATATATTGATGCAGAGTGTTAGTATCCTTTGTCGAAGTGTACGAAAAAGGACCACTTTAGCTACGCATAACTAATAGCCCTAACAACAAAAGTGGCTGCCAATATCTTCAGATCTGCGGTTAGTTGAACAAGAAAAGAGCTGCAAAAAACCAGATCTAAGCATGGAAAGACATTAAGCAGTAAAAACAAGGGTTTGCTCCATATACCAATAGACAAGACAAGAACGATTTTTGAAAGAATTTTTGTATTAATTGGGCACCTGGGAGGAAAACAAGAAGGCGTATCCAATTCTCCTCAATGGGATGGGTTCTTGGAAGTCCTCAGCACTTCATATCTAAGATTTCTCTCTCTTATTGGTGCAGAAAACCCAATGCAAAGAATAGAGCTCAAACGGAGCTCACACAACAAATAATGGAAAAAAGTGACCAAGTGTATAGATCCAGAGTGATCTAATAGGCAACAAAAGGTGAAGAATGGTAGGAAAAACCCTCCTATTTATAACATAATATTGGGTCATTCTAGATCTTGGTGCATGATTAAAATAATGTTAACCAAATCTAGATCCACCTTTTATGGAATATTTTATTATATTTGTTGGAGGGAAAAAGTATTTGACTTGGATCAAATCCCTTTATTTGTTAATAATAAATAAATAAATGATTTATTTATCTTTTTAAGGAAGTGGTTGAAGGATAATTAAATAAATAATGATTTATTTAATTATTTGTGGGTGATTTGTTCATATTTAACAAGGAATATTATCTAAATAAGATTTAAATAATTATTCCTAGAAAATAATAAGATAAATAAAGGTTTATCTAATTAATTTCTTTGTTTGGGTTAAACATGACTAGGAATAATAATTAAATTATGGTTTAATTAATTATTCCATGAGGAAAATCAAACAAAATAGGTTTGTTTAATATTTCCTTTTGGGGTTTCCTGTTTAGACCATAAACAACCTAATAAATGTGGTTTATTAAGTTATTTTACATAGTAAAAGAAATTTTACTTAGGGTAAAATTGGTCTTACATGGTGTACTTGGGTCCATCTAATGATAATAGGTTAGATGACCAAAAAATGGTATAACATAGAGGTTGAAAATGCTCCAAATGTTGGTCAAAATAGACGCAGGGCAGAATGCTACATTCAAGAAGAAAGTTGTCCACCCACCACAACTTATCCAACCGACATTTCTGATATACCATGGGAAATAAACATGGAACAATGCACCTTAGAAAGATGTCAACAACTTCATGCAAAATTGCAGAGAGATGTCGTGGATTTGACTCTACCTGTTAGAGTCAACAAAGCCTCGAAATAGCTACAGATTCATTGGGCGAACTAGTAAATGTGTATAGAAATATTGGGCCAATGACTGATACATTTGTAGAAGTCATGAGAAAGAGAAAAGAAACAATAATGGGTCTCGATAAATGGGAGGATGTAAAACAAAGAGTTACAAAAGAAATGGTGAAGTCAATGTTTAACTTCAAAGAAGGGACAAAAATAAAGATGTTAAAGGTGCAATATTTAAAACACCCTAATATAGCTCACTATTTGCATGATAGGCACCTTTCGGCCTATGGAAGACTCCCATGGAACGACGAGGTTCATGTTTATTTTGAGAAAAAAAAATTACACAAAATTTTTTCTGGAAATGAGACCCAATTACAATGACCTTCCATCAGAATTATTTGGTCTTGGGAAAGCTCGATTGTGTGACCATAGTGGTGCTAGGCGAGATGTGGATTTGCCTCACCCTGAGCCACCATTGGTGAGTCGACCTTTTCGGGTCGAAACATTGTGGCCAGAGATGGATGCGACTTCTCAAATAAGTCGAGAAGCAAGGGATGCCATCATCGACAATGTTCAAAGCGGATTGGGTGGTGTCGATGTTTGTCTAAATAGATAAAGAGCACGTGAGAATGCACATGCCAATTTTGTGTATTGTACACATGAAGAGATTGACAACATGAGTGTTGAATATCTCAGAATATATGCAAATAATTTTCGCAATGGTTGGCAAGACTTAATTCTTCATGAGGAAGAAGGCACGAGAACGGTATGTGTTAATGGTTAGGGTTCAACTATTTTAACACATACATGCGAAATTTGTAATAAATACATGTGTATGTATATGTATACATTTATTTGTATGTAAATTAATCTAACAAAAATGCATCATTATATGTTAAAATGCCATTTGCAGTTGTGACACATGATGAATGACAAAAATGTTAATATCACGTTCGAGGCCTCTGGTTCAAACAATCAAGATGGGTCTCCCCATCAAGATATGTTGACAAATGTTAGTGTTTTTAAGTGATATTTTTAAAATAAATAATTGTGCACACATGTATGTATGTACATATATAATAATAAAATGTTGTAACAGATTCCGATTTCGTCCAATGTTTTTGGGATCGTGGTATGTTCTTCTTCCTTGGGAGATGTACCTTCTACTTCCTTAGGATATGTGCCAGATTCACAAAAATTATGGAAAATTTTTCACTTTTAAAATTTATGTTTAAGTTATATATATTCCACCTCAAAAAGTTCCATTAAAAATTGATATATATATCTATATCTTGAGTTATTTTAAATTTTTTGAATTTTATGTTTATGGAGATTTTCTTTTGGAGCCTCTCTTAGGAGATGTCCCAAATTCACCTGTAGAAGTATTCAATTTTTCACTTTTAAATATATATGTTTTTTAAAATTTATAATTTATAAATTGAAGTTTAAAAGTTTTATTATAAATTGAGATCTTGATCTTGAGTTATTTTATACTTTTAAAATTTTGAATTTTAGTTTTCTATAGAAGATTTCTTTAATCCACGGACTCTAGCGATGGAGATAGGAACATCCACATCATTTCAACCATTTGAACAAGTTGTCTAACTTTTTTGTTAATATTATCGAAAATAAGTTTATATATACATGTGCATTTTCCTCTGAAAATTTTTAATATATATATATGTATATATGACTGTACATGTATATTGTACGATTTATTGTTGGAGATGTTCGCATGGGTGAAGTAGCAGGCGAAAAAATGGAGAGGGAAACTCATGAGGTATTGCATGATTTTTTTTTGTTTTTTTTTTGTTTTTTACATGAAGTTCTATATATTCTCACTCATTTTTAAAACATCAAATTCTAATGTTTGTACGTGAATTTTGTACAGGTTCCCCATGCTTCGCAAAATAGTGCGTGGATTGAGACTCTTCTAGGAAAGACACTACATCCATCTGTATTTGATGGACATGATTTGTAGATTTGATTGAAATTTCTAGTCTTAAATTCTTTTTTTTATATTTTATTATAGATGCATAGACATACACACACACACACACACACACACACACACAAACATATATACTTGATACTTGTGAGATCTACAATTTTTGGACATATTTATTGTGTTAATATAATTTTTTTTGTTAGCCCCACGGGGGTAGGCGAGTTGGTAATTGAAATGCGGTGAAGTTCGTTTGTAAAGCGAGCTCTGTACATGAGGTCATGAGTTCAAAATCACCCCAGACTAGAATGGAGAGTGTGGAGAGGGGCGGGCGCATGTTCCCGGTGGTTATAGTGGTAGCAGTTAGAATCAACCCCATGTAATGAGAGTAGCGAAGCTGCCCCTGTTGCCCATTCGAATGTACAAAAAAAAAAAATTAATATATATATATATATAATTTTTTTTGTTTTTTAAAGTTAAGTTTTGGATGGTTGAAGTACTTTTGGCATGTGAATTTGAAGTAATGTTGTTATATAATTTGTTTGGTTTTTAAAACTTAAGTTTTGGATAGTTGAACTACTAGTAATGTTGTCATCTATAAATTAATGTTTTTCTTTTAAACTACATTTGGCATGTTATCTAACGATGTGTTATAATTTTTTTTGTTTTTAAAACTTAAGTTTTGGATGGTTGAAGTACATTTGGCATGTGATATGATGTTAAATGTTTTTATTGGATAGTTGAACTATAATTGGCATGGAATGTGAGGTAATGTTGTGATATATAATCAAAAAGTTTTAAAACTTAATTTTTGGATGGTTTCAATTTACATTTGACATGTGATATAATGTTAAATGTTTTTAATTGATAGTTGAACTACAATTGGCATGGCATGTGAAGTAATGCTATGATATAATCAAAAATATTTTAAAACTCAAATTTTGGATGGTTGAAGTAATGTTGTGATATAATCAAAAAGTTTTTAAAAATCAAGTTTTGGATGGTTTCAATCTACATTTGGCATGTGATATAACGTTAAATGTTTAATGTTTTTATTAGATAGTTGAACTACAATTGGCATGGAATGTGAAGTAATGTTGTGATATAATCAAAATTTTTTAAAACTCAAGTTTTGGATGGTTGAAGTACGTTTGGCATGTGAATTAATGTTGTGATCTATAATTTTTTGTTAAATTAAAGGTTAAGTTTTGGATGGTTTCAATCTACATTTGGCATGTGATATAATGTTAAATGTTTTTATTGGATAGTTGAACTATAATTGGCATGGCATGTGAAGTAATGTTGTGATATAATAAAAAAAAAATTAAAACTCAAGTTTTGGATGGTTTCAATCTACATTTGGCATGTTATATAATGTTAAATGTTTTTATTGGATAGTTGAACTATAATTGGCATGGCATGTGAAGCAATTTTTTGATATATAATCAGAAAGTTTTAGAACTTACGTTTTGGATGGTTTCACTCTACATTTGGCATGTGATGTAATGTTGTGATATAATCAAAAAGTTTTTAAAACTCAAGTTTTGGATGGTTTCAATCTACATTTGGCATGTAATATAATGTTAAATGTTTAATCTTTTTACTGGATAGTTGAACTACAATTGGCATGACATGTGAAGTAATGTTTTGATACAATCAAAAAGTTTTTAAAATTAAAGTTTTGGATGGTTGAAGTACATTTGGCATCTTAAGATTGCTTTTAATCTCTACATACTCTTCTCTTGTTTGACTGAAAAAATTTCCAATGGGAAGAACGTGGCTCTTCAATGCAACTAACCATATCAATTGAGCTCTAACTGAAAAAAGAGTAAAGAAAAGTTAACATGCCACAAAACATGTCAGAAAAATAACATTTGTGGTTGTCATTTTTGTTGGAATAGCTAAATCATATTTTAAGGATTCTCCATTGAAAAACAATTTCGGTGAAGAGAATCCTTAATACGATTTAGTTATTCCAATAAAAATAACAACGAAGGATGTTATTTTGTTGGCTTTTTGGTTTTTTTTACCTTTTTTTCAAATAGAGCTGAATTGATATGGTTAGTTGGATTGAAAAGCTATGTTCTTTTCATTGGAATTTGTTTTCACTCAAACAATAGTATGTAGTATGTACAGATCAAAAACAATCTTAATATTACTTTCAAGTACGATCAAGTGTTCAAAATATTTTCCCACATGATGATACCTTCTAAAAAGTAGTTCATGGGCTATATGTTCTACCTCTTTCCCATATAAATCCATTTAATTTTGATTGGAAATATAAGAAGTAGATATATGTTTGTTGAATTGGGGTCAATGTTATTAATGCACTCAACTAGGTAACCTTGTTGATTTATAAATTGGTAAATTGATGACAGTCAGTTAATTGCATTCTAGAACACATATATTCAGTACATGAAACATTTTTCATCAATGAACATGAGAAAACTACTTGAAAAATTAATTTCATTCTAGAATATATATATATATATATATATATATATATATATATATATATATATATATATATCCAATATGTGCACAACATTTTTCATCAATGCACATAGAACATATCCGACCATTGGACAGACAAATTTTGTACTAGATTTTCAATCAGGAATAGAGATGTGGGTCAAATCCCACCAAAAGTTGGAGAAGTGCTCCGAGTCTCTTGTCTGAAAGGAATCTTCTTACAAAATTATACTTTGGATGACTTATTTACATTGTGGATAATTTTTACCAAGAAATCACACAAGAAAAACTGGGCGTGCATTGAGTTTGTGTATATATCTAGTACGTGCAACATTTTTCATCAATGCACATAGAAAAACTACTTTTAGTTAAATTCATTCTAGAACATATATATATATATATATATATATATATATATATATATATATATATATATATATATATATCCAATACATGCAACATTTTTCATCAATGCATGTATAGAAAAGCTACTTTCAGTTGATACTAGAGTGTGCATGTACCAAAACAATTTGTACATGTGCAAACACTTGCACAGATAACATAACAAGGAAGCTCAATTTTTAATTGAGTACTGGAAGTTCTAGAACATATAATCCAAAGAGAATAAATTGTTGGGTAGTTCAATCAAAAAAATTCCAATGGAATGCCATCTTCAATAATCCGTTCATGATTGGATTTTGACATTTTCCATTTCTTAATTTTCGTTTTTTTCTTTGATTGAACCTCTATCAACTTTATGTGTGCTGCACACACCAAGTGACTATATTGACAACTTATGAAATCAGGTTCATAGTCTTCAAAGTAAACAAAATCCCCACTTTGATTAGTTTGTCTGAAAAAATAACCTTTCAGTATAATAGATCCTCTTTCATATGGAAATCTGTGATCATTATAGTCTTCTAATAATTTCATTTTTCGTTCAGTGCAACGCATCAAATAATACTTCACATTTTCATCATTGTCAGTAGGTGCAATTACAACAAAAACATCTCCTACACAATAAAACAAACTTAACAAAATTATACATATTCAAATTTATTTCTAGATCTTTATCATTAGAAAGCAATTCAAATGTTACCTTCTCTAACAAGATCAGAAACTCGATCACCATCGGATGATATTGTAGTCTCCTCTGATTGCATTTCTTCAAACATTGCAACATACATTTTTCCCTTTGTATTTAGCTTTGTATGTTTCCAATCTTTTACATACATTTTGTTTTCACAAACGTCATTGGATTTTGTGTTGTCTATGCAAACATGAAAAAAACAAGAATATTTTCTTTTATCCAATGCAAACACATTTCTGGACGACTTTGTTTTAATTGAATGCAATTTTCGAGTCCCTTTTATTGTTTCAACATCATTTCCAATTGATCTATCTACGTCTTCGATCCCAATATGCCAAAAAAACCTTTATATGGAAAATTTAAAGAAGAATGTAAATATGATATCAAAATACAATCAAAGATAATCATTGTGATAAATGTACACTATTTAAAATTAGATATCCAATAAAAATTAAATTGAATGTACCTTCGCACTTCCCTTGATCGGTTAGTCTCATGGCTTAGAGCAGCGATGCACCATTGAACAACTTCTTTCGCATCCACAAGTCGGCTTGCAGAGGGGTTCATTTGATATCTTCGAAGTGCTCGTTTTATGCATGCCCCTGCACCGTCATGTTCTCCTTTTCCATGGCCAGTCTCAAATAAATTCCAACAATGTTTAATGCAGGTTTTCTTATGAAGACAACACAACCAAAAGAATGATCGTGCAGATTTGAATTGACCTGCGCATCCATCTGACCATATCCAATGTTCATTGAATGTTATTCCACGATTTTTCAAGGAATCATAAATTTTTCCAAAACAATGTTGTACAAAATATGTATCATGTGTACAATCGTCACTGATATAAAAGTGATATTCTTTAATAATATGTCGATTTTCACTGGTGCTTTCTATATGATCGATGTTTTGTTCAGCATGTCTATATAGAATATGGACGAGCATGGAGACTTGGTCAGAATGATAGTATTCACTCTGAATTTCTTTTTGTGGAACAAATGTGTAGTTTTCTGCAAAATCAATTACTGACAAAATGGTCCCTGGTGGAAAAAATTCATGGGATTTTTTGAATTGCAAGTCTTTCCATCGAGCTCTATGGGAATGCTTGGTGTATTTGTAAATTTCTGCCTCAAACTTTCTCAAAAAGTCTATCACAAAAATTTCTTCTTCTCGTAATTCAATTCTTTTAACACTATTTGCACCTTGAATTGATGTATGGATATATTCATATCTCTTCCATTTCACTTTCATGTTGGACAATGATTGATCATTTATATCAGTACGATATTTGTTTTGAAATTTAGTCAAATTTCCACAATCATCGCATTTTTTACCACTAACACATTTATTTTCGTAAAATAGTTCATTGCTTTCTCCTTCACATAGAATTTGAGATATGAAATCACTGATAGTGGAAGGAGGAGGTGAATCCTTCCAAAATTTTCTACCAAAATCAAGGAATGTGTCACAATTTAACTCAAATTCAACATGATAATGGCAACAACAAGTGTCGCACACGGTGATAGGTTTTACATACCATGGCTTTTGTTGAACAAAAACACTGATTGAAACATGAATTTCATGATTCTCTTCTTTGAACTTGTTGAAAAACTCTATCTTAGTGGTTTTCAAGAAATGTTTTTCATGTTCTTCGTACTAATTTCGTGCTATTCTTCTTTGCATCGCGTGCCTTGCAGTTGGGGAAACATGCGAATTGTTCTTCCAATATTCATATATTATTTTTTTAACATTTTTTCCAAGTCTGTCTTTGTATGGTTTCCTACAAATAGCTCTCCAACAAGCGAGTTCATCATTTACATCTATTTTCCACTGAAATTTTTTATGTTTGTGCAAATTTTTTCGCGGGGTTCCTAATACTCGTGCCATAGATTTTACCAAGCGATTCTGTTTAGTACTTGATGAAACCACTGCCTTATGTATTGCTCTAAGTACAACTGAAACATTTTTCTGTCTAGATCTTCTGATTGAATTTATAGCACTATTTATATTTTGTATCACATTTTCCTTCATTTTTTTTTTATCTTTGGTTGATTTTCGAATACCCAATAAAGTAATAACTTATTTTAATTTCCTTAATGATAGGAGACCTTTCAAAATTTGGGCTTGAACTGTCACCTTTTCCTTTATGAAATACTTATAAAAAATGTGGTTAACAAGATATCATATATAATGGTCAGCTTTTTTTATCTCCATATGTGTGAGTGTCAACATTTTCTAACATCTCATCATCGACATTGATTTCATCTGTACATATTCGAATGAATTGTACATAATAATTTTACATATTCAATAAATAACTAAATTAATAAATATATGTAGAATTTCAATAATACGTGCATGTGCTCAACATATATATATATATATATATATATATACCTACCTTGTGATTCAATTTCTTCACTTGAATTTCTTTCAACATTTTCACCATCTTCAATCATTGGTTCAATATCTCTTTCACTTTCTCTTTCAAAATTTTGTATCTCATCGTCAATTTTTTGAGGAATATCTCTCTCTGTTTACATTGAAAAATATTTTTCAAATTAGTTCATCAAATAAAAATTAAGCTTCACATTTTACACTAGGAAAATTTTAAATATATCAAAATCATAATATTTACATTTACATACCTACTTCAACTTCTAGTTGACGTTGATTTCCCCTTCAATATTTAAGAGTGCTTCTATCTTTCTTTTGCGAGATTGTCTTTTCTCTTCTCTACGTTCCGCAGGGTCTCTTTTTCGATCATATTTTCTCGTACAATTTCTTCGATTTCCCATGATAATAGACTATGAAGTTCAAAAAATTTCCTTCAAAAATTTAGAGAAAAACTCAATTTAAAAAAAACATCACAAAAGATTTAATTTAAAAAAAAATTCATTTTAAAAGTTTTGCAAAAAATACATACTCCAATCCAAAACACTTACATTACAAAATTCGAGAAAAAAATGTCTTATAAAAATGAGATGAAGCTCAAGATATTTCCTTCCAAGTCCTACAAAAAAATTTCATTTAAAAAGATAGAAAACAAAACTCATTTTAAAAAATCATTATAAAAGATTTACTTCAACCCAAAACACGTACTCTAAAAAAATGTCACTTCAAAAAATGCCTCAAAAAAATGTCCATGAAAATTAATTCCAACTTCATAGAAAACACCACTTTAAAAAATAATTCAAAAAATATCATTTTAAAAAATACTTCCAAAAAATGTCCAAAAAAATTCCTTTCAAAATTAAGCCCAAATCCATACTTAAAAAAAAATGAAGCCCAAAAAACATCCAAAAAACTGTATCACATACCTCCAAGAAATGTCCTTTGAATGTACCTCCAAGAAAAGTCTTCAAAAATTTTCTTTGAATGCACCTCCAAGAAAATTCTTTGAAAATAATGAATGCCTCCAAGAAGTCCTTTGAACGTACTTCCAGGGAAAGTCCTTAAACCCAAAACAATTCTTTGCAAAATCAGATCAACACCTTTGTAAAATCAGACCAAATGTACAAAAATATGCGAAAATAATGAATGATTTCATGGAAATTTATATTGTCGTGAAATGTTTTTTCGGAGGGGCTCGACGGTACTTTCCGGGCAATGGAAAGTTAGGTAAAAGTTCGACCAAACTTTTTTTCGTTTGACTTAATGGGTCGTTGGCACAAAAAATAGTTCGGCCGAACTTTGTTTAAGAGTTTGGCAAAAATAATGCATCACTAGTTATGCAGAACCAAGCTCTGAATACGTATCTTCAACTTTTGACTGATTAAACACCATGAAACATTCTAAACTAATTGTCAAAACCAAGACAAGAATTTTCATAATCGAATTTACTTTCAGGAAATATAACTTTAATGGAATTTCATAAATATTTACTAATTTTAATTAATTTTGTAATAAAACGGGTGCAAACAATTTCTGAAGGTCATTATGATTTAGTGAAATCAAAATTTTGTATCTTCCAAAATACATTGTAAAAAAAATTGAAAAAATTATGGTACATTACATTGGTCCGTCGTCTCTAATGGGTAGCTTTTAGATTTTTAGTTTATAACTTATATGTTAAGAATTTTCTTGTGTCGCGAAACATATTCAAAATATGCAGTTTTTTCATATTGGACCAGTTCAAAAAATTCTAGAAATTATGATATGCATCCATTGGCTTTGTAAATATGACAAAACCAAAGTAGACTCTGTCTAGATTGTTGTAACACATAATGTTTCTCAAAAACAAAAATTTTCAAAGAATAAAACATTGCGTATTAACATGACTTCTTATGAATCCGTTGATTGTTAAAAAAAACACACTCAAATAAATGCTAAGTTGACATATCAAATGTGTATAAAAAAATTCCAAAAAATAAGTAATAGAAAGCTAACAAAATTTCTGACAACTTTTTTTTTATCGCAAAATGAAATTCTAAACAGAAAATTGTTTTAGCTTGCAGAAAGTTGAAGAAAAAAAAAATGAAACTTTTTTCTCAAAAAGGGGAAAAAGTGTAACCCAACTTCACATTTTCACCCTACACTATGTTCTTAACACACAAAAACAATCACACCCTACACTATTCTCCCGAAACTATGATTGATTCTTCTCTCTATGCTAACTAATGCATCAGAGGTGAAATATGTCTCCTTATATAACAATGGAGGAGGAGGTTATGGGCCCTCAAATAATGGGAAAAGAGCTTATCCTTTGGAGTAGTTCCTATCTCTCGTGAAGCTTCATTTCTATTTTAAAAACTTTCCAAAAGAGGATCGACGCGATTCTGACATTAAGACATAGTGTCGATCAGCATGGGTCTTTGTGCAAATCTCTGCTATCGACATGGTTCAGACACTAAGGCAAAGCACTGACCTTAAAAACTAGGTTTTTACAGTGATCTTCCAGAAAAAATTGTAAAGGGAGATGATTTGGCAGAAAAAGTGTGGTTCAGGGGTATTTATTCCATGCTTGGAAAGTACATAAGGGTTACTATAAGTGTCCTCCAAGATCAAGGAACGAGGGAGTATAGGGATAGTGACAATTTCTCTGTAATATGTGGGTATAGAGATTTTAATTTATTGATTTTTAATGGTATTCATTAGAAAAGGAAGTGATTTATTTTGAATGGGAAGGATCCCCTTTTGGGTTGTTTATAATTCTATATCATGAATAAAATTTAATCCCTAGTAAGGGATGAACACCGACGACGGTTTTCTATTAAGGGGGGGGAGTATGTAACATCCATGGACCCACACATTTACCTCTTTCATTCTTAAAATATTATTAACATGAAATAAATTCATGATTTTCTATAAATGAGGTAGTTATGGTTCGGTATGGAGAAACTACTGGAGAGTAATAGTTTTCTTTTACATGAAGAGACAATATTGAGGTAAGGGAGGGGGGAGAATTTTTAAAAGTGCATAAAGTTTAAAAGGAGACATTAGAAGAGGTGTTTAATCTCTCAAATTTTAAAGAACCCTAGCTGTGCCCAAAAACGAAAGAGGAATACATCAAAAATGGAAGGAGAGAGATTGTTGAGGCCTTACATTTTGGGCGAATAAGGGCATTTATCACCTTAGTTTAGGAAAGGCTATGATGAAGTGGAGGGACGTTCGACATATGCCATTCATTTTTTTTTATGAGAGTCAACTGCTAAGATAAGTAATCCTTGCTATTTTTTTATTCATATAATATTTTGTGTGTTGAAAGATATAAATAAAAAATATGTATATCATATAGCTTTTCTTCGGAAAATATGATGGAAAAATAGTAAAGAATAAGAATTATTTTTCTCATATTTCTTGGGATGTGTTACATAGACTAAAGGAAATGGTATTTCATCAGTTTATTGGTATGTGACTGGAACAAATCCACTATTGATTATTTACCTGACTTATTTTCCAATCTAATTATAAACAAGTTTTATTGCCATATCAAGATGAAATAAATATATGAGAAAATATTGCATGGGAAGATATAATAAGTTTGGATTTCTCTTTTTGAGGTCAAATGTGTAATTGTGATTAAAGATAATATCTTATGGAATTACCTTCTAAAAATTATACACATAGATAACATAAGTCATAGGATATTCTTTGGAAATAATATATTTATCTTGTGTGTGAAAGATAAGTCCATTGTGTTAAAAGGTTAACATTGTTATTATTTTAAAAAGTTCTTCCTAGTTCTTATGCACCAAATAAGGGTTAGTTATGGTACTTTCTTGAAAAGAGTAACCTATTGAAAAGATTGCAAGATTGGTTCTTGATTTAGGTGATAAAAGGTTAAGTTAACCATGTTATGGTTTCCTAGTTTTATACATAAAATATTATTATCTATGATAATTTCTTGAATGGGAAGCATGAAAAAAAACACATGTAGAAAGGAAAATAAACTAGGTTATATTAATTTCCTTTGAAAAAAGGTGTGTATTTGTTTACATGAAAATGATAACTAAATGATGGTAGTGTGTATTTTTTTACGTGAAAAATGATAAATAAATGATGGTAGAATTATGAAGAAGGCACTATGTTGTGCATACATTAAATAAGAGCTATTATGACAAGCTCTTGCATGCACAAATAATAGTCATTGTGTTATAGAGGTATTTTCTTTGCATGGATAGAAGAAATATTGAATTATAATGTTTCTTTAGGAATAATTATATGTGAGTACTTTATTCTATCATAACTATTATGTTAGTTTCTTTTGGAATAATATCATGCATATGCATGCAATATTTGGATTAGCTTTCTTTGGAACGAATCTACATATTTGTATGTGGGAAAAGA
This sequence comes from Pinus albicaulis, assembly GCA_034641835.2. Lineage (NCBI taxonomy): Eukaryota > Viridiplantae > Streptophyta > Pinopsida > Pinales > Pinaceae > Pinus > Pinus albicaulis. The sequence continues at coordinate 29,787 of JAXQQM020066488.1, forward strand.
TAGTATGTTATGTTAGACTACAATGGAAAATATTGTTAGTATAATGTTTGAAAAAGAAGACATGGATTTGTATGCTTTATTGCATTAATTTTATAGAAAAGAAAACATGTGTTTGCATTCTCTGTTGTGTTAAGCGTTCCTTTGGAAAAACTCTTTTGGAATCTATGTGCTCTATTATGTTAAGCATTCTTTTCGGAAGAATCTTTTGGAATCTATATGCATTTGTATGCATAGGAACAACATTTGTTGTGTTAGCTTTCTTTACATGAACCAAAAGTAATAGTGTAAGGATTAGTTATCTGGATTAAACTTATGTAAATTGCATGCACAAAGATTATAAATGATGTATCAGCTTCTTTTAAAGAAATGTTTGGAAGATGTAGCTATTTTCTTGCAGGAATGTGTGCTTATACAAGGAAAATATTAGTAAATGTGATTTCTTATAAGTAGCACATTTGTAGTGCAGTTAAATGGAGCATGCCAAGGTATTTTCCTTGCATGTCATGAATGTACATGAGTAGATGGAGAAACATCACTAGTATAGATTTATGAATGGGTTTTTTAATACTTTACGAATCTTGACATCAATGTATGTTGAAGACAACATTAGCAAGAAATGATGTTAACTTGTACAAAGGAAATATTATGCTTAACAAGGTGGCAGTTAAATTATTAATGGTTCATGCATATGAGTGTGAGCCGCAGGATGGTCCAATGTACGATGATCCATTGTAGGTACATCCATGCCACCAAGATATGAAGATATGAAGATTAGTGGGTAAATGATATCATAATTATTGTAATGGCTTTAAGCTAGATATTTTTAGATTTCCTTGTATTATTTATAGCAATGGTTAAGGGATCGTCTCCCTTATAATCCATTGAGTGAGGGGCGAACATCCTCATGAGAATTTATTAATAAAATTAAACGCTTGTTGGTTTTCACCCGATGGGGTTTCCAGGGTATATCGGTGTTCAATGATGTGATTGATTATTGTGTCAAATTGATGATATTGATTCCTTTCTTGTTGTGATGTTCATAGTGTCAAGTATGTGATGACTACATGAATAATGAAATGAATGCAAGGTTACATCGCATAATTTTATGTTAATTTACTACAATAGAGGTTGATAATAGTTAAGAAACTTACTATTCTTATACTAAGGTTACACTATATGAATTGGTGAACATTCTATCTAATGATTAGTAATGAATATTTAATAGTGATTTGGATAGTTACCCTTGGGTAACTTGTATCAGAATATTTAACGCCTTGCATTTCCATGTAAGGTTATTGGGGTAGGTTACTATATATATATATATATATATATATATATATATATATATATATATATATATATATATATATATATATTGTTATATATATATATATATATATATATGAAAAATAATTTTTATTTTTATTTCAAAATAAAAACGGTAAAATTGAAAATATTTTAGTTAATAATTGTCTACATGACATTTTTATTTTAAACAAAAAAGACTTGAACTATAAAAAAAAATATTTATTTTGATTAATTAATTGATATGTAAATTGAATATGTGATATTGATGAGATAGGCGTAAAGCATTTTAATGCTATTAAAGCTTAAATTTAAAAAAATATATTAAATATACATAAAATAAAAAATTATATAAATTTAATGTAATGTTTTAAAGTACATAATCTATATAATGTGTTAAAATACTAATAAGTATTAAAAAGTAAAAAATTCACTCAAAATAAACCATATATAAATTATATTTTATTATTTAATTCAATAAAAATATAAAAAAATTAGATAATTCACTAAAAATTTGATATATGTCCTAACCTTAGCCATTCAAATTTCACATCAATTTCCTCTCCCCATAAAATACATGTGGAGGAGCAGAGGGTTCGTATAAAAGTCCATGGAGGCAAGCTATAGTGTGAAGAAAGAGCAGTAATGTAAGATTTGGTTGATGGAAAGAAACAAAAACCATATATTTTTGAGGAAATTCATGCTCCTTACCCATGCTAATTGCAAAGGCACATTTTTTTCGTGAGTGGAGATATTTTTGAGTATTATTGTGGCACAATATGCCTACTATGAAGTTTAACATAAATATAACTTATAATTTAATTTATATAAAATATAAAATTATATTAAAAATATAAATATTAAAATATGTAAAAAAATTGTTGGAGATGAACAATATATAAATTTTATTGCATCAATAATAAGATTAGATAATTCACTACCAATAATTTAATATGACATTATATATGTCATAGATGACTCACTCAAACTTTACTTAAAGTTCTTTTCTCTTCATCAGGTACATGTGGAGGAGGAGAAGGTGTTAGTGAAAGAAACATAAACTATAAATTCTAGGGTAAATTCATGCTTCCAAAAAATGTTAATTGTAAAGGAATAATTGCTTCATGTGTGGAGAGTGTTTTTACTGTTGTCGTGGAAGTTTTTTCTTGTCATGAAGTTTGAGATAAGTTAGACTTATGTCCTAAGATTTTTCTTTTTTTATAGTTTTTTTTCTTTAAATAATAAAGATAATATAGCCACAGATATTAAACTTAATTGATATACATCTTTTCACGGGCAATTATCGTTCTCATATTTCAATCCACCATTTTTATCCTATAAAATTGATGTAATATTTTAAATTTATAAAATAATATATGTTTATACATTTTTGAAATAAATAATAAATTTTGAAATTGAATTCATTATTAAATAATTATTACTATATAAAAGAGTGAAATTGAAATTTTAATTTTATATATATATATATATATATATATATATATATATATATATATATAAATTAATATTTTCTAAATATTTTTATTATTGTTTCAAAATAAAAATAATGAATAAAAAATATTTTAACTTATAATTCTCTCCATGAAATTTTTAAAAATCAATTTTAAATCATGAAAATGATGATTGTTTTAAATCATGAAAATGATTATTATTATTAATTAATTGAAATATAATTTTAATATGTCATATTGATAAGATGAAAGTTGTGTTTTTTAAAGTTATTAAAACTTAATATAACTAATACATAAAATTTACTTGAAATTTAAAATTATATAAATTCAATGTAATGTTTTACAATAAGCAATAAATATTAAAAATATGAAAAAAGTAATATATATATATATATATATATATATATATATATATATATATATATATTGTAAGTTTGATTACTTCTATTATATCATATAAAACACAAAGTTACAATTCTATTCTTTTGGAATTGGCAAGCCAAAACTAGAGGGAAGCATCACGAGTTTGGGAACATGTATTAGATTGTCCTTGGTGGGGAAACCAGTCCCCAAAAACCACAGTGAACGTGTTGCCCATAGAGGGAAACCAGCAAGCATAGTAGCCAACATTCAACTAAAGTCATATAGCAGAAACTTCCAGGACATGAACAAACTAGAGAACGCAAAAAGACTGAAATGACAAGAGGACACACTGCAAATGAAACTAGGGAGGACCTTCATTATTTTTTCCAGAGGTGGGGTCTTCTTCTTCAATCCTGAACACATAGAACGCATCATAGTTCTCCTTGATCAGCGCATGACATGAGGTTTGGGGCCGAGGCGACACATGAGAATCGAACTTCTCAGAGGAGGCAACTGACAGACCAACGTGTTCATTCTTGTTTTCAGCCTCATATCCAGAGCTTCTTCCATCACTATTGCTTTTGTTTCCGCTAGTGTCCTGGCTACTGTTGGAGGCACTCTGCACAGGGAGAGCCTTCATCTTGTGGGGGATGAAGGCAGGCTCGAGCGGAATGGTCAATTTATGCAGCTGCTTCTTGTTACGGGAGCTGGAAGACACTAGAGGGGGAGCGGGAAGCTGCAAGGAAATCTGGGAAGACAGATTGAAGGAGCATTCCTGTTCTTCTCTTCCCAGCCCATCAAAATATTCACATCTCGGCTCACGGGATGCGTCAAGGGAGGTATGGATGGGAGGCCACGCTATCTTGCTCTTCTGCATATCATACGATGATGCTGAGGCATAATTTTCGGAGGAGTAGAAGTGCAGGATGAGGAGGGAGTCTTTGTTAGCGCAAGGGAAGAGTTACCACCAGAGGGAAGGCTGAGGCCGACCGAGAGAGGACTAAGCCCCTGATACAGAGGGGAAGAGAAATAGACGCACACAAAGAACAAGAGAGGGGGTCGAATGGAGGGTGAATGAGTGGAGATGGCTTGATTTATAGCCATGGAATCAAAGACCTTAATGCTCTACGTACAAGGTATGTCAAAGTGAAGGTGGTGGAGGTCGAATTTAAGACCACCTCACTTGAGTAGTTATCGCTAGGCTGGCCTCCATGTGCGGTCACGTTTGGAGGCCAAGTGTCCCGTCACATGGTAGCCCTGTGGCCCTCCTTTTTACTAGCTTGCACCCACATCTCGGAATATATATATATATATATATATATATATATATATATATATATATATATATATATATATAATGAAAAATATATAAATTTTATTTTATCAATAATAATAATAAAATTAGATAGTTTCCTAATAATTTAATATATGTTAAACTTTGACTTCAATATTTTCACCCCATCACATGATAAGGGGAAGAAAGAATTGTTGATAAAATTCTAGAGAGACAAGGTAAAGCGTGAAGGAATAGAAGTATTGTAAGTTCCTCGTCAAGAAACCATAAACTCTTGAGGAAATTCATCCTTCCTAGCTATGCTAATTGCAAAGGCATATATGCTTCCTATGTGGAGAGGTTTTAATCTCTTATGTGCCATTTTATGCCTACTATGAAGTCTAATATAATTTAGGTTTTCGTCAATTGACTACATTAGGAGGCATTGCCTCTTCTTCTGGATTCCTTTATTTTTGACATATATTTTCAATTTTTGTTCACTAAAAATATATTTTTTGTTTTTTACATATATTATTTGATTCATAATATAATAATATTTTAAAAATAAAACTTGAATTTTGAGAAAACCTATATAGCCTATAGGTTACCATGATGTATTAATGTAATGAATATAAAAAAAACAAAATTTATGATGTATACTATTTGATTCATAATTTATAATATGATAATGTTTGAAAAAAAACTAGCAGAGCGTGAAAACAAAAATTTGAGTTACAACATCTGAGGAATTATTAGAACAACCTCAACAAAGTTGAAATCTATGACTTTCAAATCTAATGTTTAAGAACTTAGAAATGAATCCCCAATTGTTAAGGGAAATAATTAATCTGAGTTGTGTCCCTCTATTAATACTAGCTAAAATTTCTCAAATAAAATAGCTATCAAATCAAACCATCAAAAGTGCATATCCAATCCAATCTATTTAACCCTCATAAAATAAAACCTTAATTAAATTTATAAATGAAACAAACAGTGAATGATGAACGTGTAATATAGTTTTCAAATAAAACCAGCACCAAATAACTTGTTTATCAAAAGGACTTTGATGGAACCTTGACCTTCATATTTGCAAATGTGTTTAAATTCATTGTGTTGATTTCTTTTTGTACCGAGTTCTTCTTGTGGAATCTAAACATCCATCTATTTTAATTTAACACACTAAAATAAAATGCAGTAAGTGAATTATCCATAATTGCATGGTTCACATAAACATCAATGCTAAATTTTAAGACAATTTCATTGAAGTTAATATTGTAATTATATATATTTTTATATATATATTTATATTATTAAGAAAACCATAACAATATTGCAGTTTTCATACTAATATTATTATTATTAATACTAATAATAACAGAAGGCGTGATATGATCCAAAATGATCCCTAACAGAATTTTGCTTCTACAAAACCTAAATATGGTATATTTTTCTCAAGTTTTTTGTTGTGTTTTTTTCTATTATTTTATTTAGCTAGTACAAAAGGGTGTTTCAAAACCATGCTCCAACATATTGTGGTTGATTATTTTTATTTTCCCGTTGGTTGTTGTGGATTGTTTTGATTTTTTTTTAAATCCAAGAGAATACTATTTTCTTTTTCTTTTTTAATGCTTAAAAAAAAGGGATTTATAAAACGTAGGTTCTAGGTTTGCTAGCAACCATAAGAGCAAGTTCCATTTGCTAACAACCACAGAGGATGGAGGAAGATACTTTGCTCACAACCATAGAGGATGGAGGAACTTTCATAATTTCAACACCAAGTGTGTTCTGATTAATTGTTATTCATGACACTTGGTAAAATAGTAAATTTTTATTGTTATTGTGTATTTTTGAATTTGGTCTTTTTTTTTCTATATCTTTCCACTTTGTGTTAATCTTGATAGTTGAAAATCAACAAATGACATAGTAAATTTTTAATAATATTTTGTAAAAAATAATTTAATTATGATTTAAACATGTGATTTAGATATACACTCAAGCTAGTGATTTGAATTTCATTCATTAATCTAATGACAATAACTAAAATATATTAACATATTTTAATTTAAACTATACAATCAAAAAAATATTAAAGTGGCCAATTCCAATAAATAAGACGCCTATTGTAGTAGCTAGGCCTTTTTACCCTTTCCAAGAGCCATATAAGTTTTATTAAACATATTAATTATTTTATTCCACACGCTGCAGAATATTATGATATTTGTTTATTTTTCTTTCATACCACATATTAGTTACGTTATGGATGAATAGTGTTGTAATTAGTATTCACTAATTCTATGATGGGGATTATTACGATGGTGGTTTAATTATAATAATATTATTAATAATTATTGTTCGTATAATTAAATTTTATATTAAATTGGTGTATGATTTTTGTTTTTTTGGGAAAAGGGATCAATTTTTATAGCTCTTTAAATGTTAAGAAATGTCTAGAAATGTCTGTACTTTACCTCTTTTAGATTTAAAACTATAACTTCTTACAAAGAAACACATGTTCTTAACAATTAGAACCACTCAAACTATAAATTCAATGCAATCCTATAAATTGCATTGACATCATAGTTATTTTAATTAACACTAAAAATTTTGTAAATTTAAAATAATAATAATAATTATATTTTTTTATTTAATTTTCAGCCAAAAAAAATTTGATAAGACTTAATTAAGATTAACTTGTCCATCATTGCACACATGAAACTACTACAAAGGAAAAAAGGGTGAGAGAGATGAAAGACAACAATAATGTATTTTCAAAAATGTGTTAGCATTAATATGACAACAAAAATGCATTATTCATAGTGATTTCGATTTCTAGTTTTTTTGGTGAGTAATATTTAGTCATAGATGACAAAACCAAGTTTGGTTGAGTAATTTCAAGTTTGGTTTCCAAGCAAGTTTGGTGTTATAGCCATCATGCACATGAATTTGACTCTGAAAATATTGAAACACCTCCCTAAAGTCCTCATCCTCTAAGTATGTCTCTATGTATGCATTCATGGGTGAATGGATCCATCTACATTATATTTCCCAAAGTTGTGATATTTGATGTGCATGGTCTTAAAAGCATGTTGGCCAACTTGTTTGTGACACCTTTCTCGTACTTCATCACTAAGTGAAATTGTTTTAGAAGCCACATGCACTTGTAATGTCTATTTTTGTTGTAGCTTACTCTTAGCCTACGGTTGTTGTAGTGGTTGGTGATCTGTGTGGATTATTGTATCCTTTCCCATTAGATAGTGCACCTACTTCTTCACATATTTCACAAGGGCATAGAGCTCCTTATTGTAAGTATGGTGGCTCATAATTTCCCCATTGAATACTTCACAATGGTAACATATAGGCATTCCTCCCTGCATCAAAATTTCTCTCATAGCATACCCACTCACATCTATCTCCACTTCAAAGGGATATTGCAATTTTGGTAATTCTAGAACTAGTGTTTAACTGATCTTCACATTTAGCTCCCCAAAGGACCTCTATTGACCTTTTCCCCACTCGAAACTCTTGCTACTTGTTTTCATTGTGTGGAGTGGAGTTTTTACCATTGAAAATGAGACTATGAAATTTCTTTAGGTATTATTTCACCCCAACGAAATTCCTAACCTTAGAAAAATTAGTAGGAACCAACCATTTCACGATGACCTCCATCTTAGTAGGATATATCTTCAACTCTCCTCCACGTATCACATACCCCATATATACCAAATATTATTTTGTAAAATCACACTTCTTGACATTAGCTAGTAGTTGGTGCTTCCTCAATCTCTCCAACACCTATGTCAAATGTGATATGTTCTCCTCCTAGGTATCAAAGGACACCCTTATATCATCCAAATAAATAATAACAAATGAATCTATAAAAGGCTTCAGTGCATTATTCATTAATATCGTAAACATAGTTGGTGCATTACATAGTCCAAATGAAATAAATAACCACTCATACAAACCTTGCATAGTTTGCAAGGTAACCTTCTAGGTGTCTTCTTCTCTGAATAAAACCTAGTGATATCAAGACTTTAAGTCTGGCTTGGTGAAGTATTTTTCTTATTGCAACTAATCCAACGCATCATCTATCCTAGGTAGGGGTACCTATATTCCCTATAATATGTACACATTTTCCAAGTCCTATCCATATTTGGCATAATGATGATGGGTGACTCACATGGTGATGATACGATGTTCTAGTAGCTTCTAGAATTTTTTCTTCACCTCACTTTATTTTATAACAAACTATATGTATAACCTAATGTTTGGAAATGGGGGTTTCATCAATAGATATATCTTGTGATCCACTTCCCACTTAGGTGGTAACCCTTTAGACTCTCGTAACACATCCCTATATGACTATAGAATCTCTTCCATTTGTTGTTTTTTTTTCTTAGTGCATGTCTCTAGGGATGCCTTGCCTCTTATTGAATCTTCTACATATTGTTTTCCCCTTAAAAATAGTCAAACATACTTCTTTTTGGAATGATGGATTTCTTCACTTGGTTGTTTCTTATGAGAATTTTTTTTACTTTCCTTTTGTGCATTGATGGTGAGATATTTTCCCTCCTTGATGAGTTGGTAATGTTTGGATTTCCGCATGAATATTTCATCTCATATGTACATGTAGGGACTCCCAAACATGAATTCACATACATCAAGGGGAATCACATTTAGTTCTACTTCAATTATATGTCCTTATTTACTGATCCTAGTGGATATGGGCTTATATTATCATGAACTTCAAATCCAAATTAATTCATCGCCTTTGCTATAATGAGATTCTCCTGCGATACTGAATCAAATAGAGCATCATTTTTTTTCTTCTTGACCTATATCTTTATATGAAAGAGTTTGGTCATTTCTTTATCTTCCTTTCACTAAAGGATACCTAAATTCACCTCATTCTGCACTGACGTATAAACAATATTCTCATCCATATCTAAGTTACTTTTAACTTAGTTGATCTAATTGGTGGCCATGAAATTCTTCTTATTATTTTTTTTCTTTTTCTTTTTTCTTTGGGTTAATATCTCGATTCAAATTCGAACATTTTTCCTCTATATGGTTATCAATGTTGCAATGTTTACAGTGGTCCTTGGATCTTTGCATTGGTGTATTATGGTTTTCAAAATTTTATCTTTTTCTCCTTTTTACTTCTTCTTCTTGTCCTTAGAAGCATCATATTGCTCCTTCTTCTTCGACCTCATTGATTTCCCTTTCTTTAGGGCTATGTTATCTAGGTAGTGTACCTAGGCATGAACAACATCACTTTCTTGTGTAGATGGCTACGTAGAACCCCTATATAATTGAAAAGTACATATGGGCTCTTTGGGGAGATACCCATCATTATGGAGATATTTCTAAACATTTTCATATACTCTTGCATGATTTTCCCCTACTTTTTTCTGAAGTAGTGCCACTAGTTTCACTAGTCCTCTACATACTCGATAGGGTAAAATTGTGACTTAATTAAGGTTTTGAATTCCTCCCACTTAGTCATTGTAGACTCTCCCTGCATCCTCAAGGTATCTTTGTGTATTTCCCACAAAATTTGGGTATGTTCCTCTAATTTGAGTCATGCAAATAAAATCTTCTATTCCTCATCTATATGATGAACACTAAAATACACTTCTAGTTGATGCAACTAGTGATTTTGCTTCAGAGAATTAATCCAACCTTGGTATGCCTTAATATTGACTTTGCTTCCTTTTTAATAGGGACTGTGAATGATTCATGGAACTCAAACTATGTTGATATTTTTCAGGTTCTTTCTTCAGTTAGTTCTTTATTTCTTCCCAATCTCCTAATCTCCCCTCTAATTTATCATTTGCCTTAAAACCCCAATCTTCTCTGAATATCCCAAGATGATTTCTCACTGTCATCATGAGGAGATTTACATTATGATTTATCTATGATTTTTTCCTTGAACCACAAAAACCTCTCCTCTACATGACCATGAAGGTTATTCACAGATTCATTGGCCATGATTAGGGTTTTAAGACTTTTTTCCTAACCGATCTACGTCCCCTACAAACCTCCACAATATACCCAAAGAAACCTATTATGATACCAATATGATCTGTAAACCACCGGGGATATTCCACTCAAGAGTTCATCACAACAAATTTATAAAATTATACCAAAAAATCCAAAATTTGCACTATTACAATTTTAGTTCTCCTTAGATTTATAGATTTGCATATTACTATTAATAGTGTGTGCATGCAAATTGAAATTATGAAAAAAAGAGTGAATAGTGCAAAAAAATCTCAGACATGTATTTGACAAAATGTGTGACGTAGAAAACCCATTCAAGAGAGAAACTGAGCTAGAAGGCGAGGTTGTTATGCTCTCTTTCTTTGAATCAAAAATGTTTGTGAGTACAAAGACTTATATTTTGTGGCATGTGGGCTACTATAGTGCACAAATCCTCTCTGTGTGCTCTATCCCCTATCTCCCTCAACTATGTTTTATCATCTATGGAACAAATGCACTTGAAATAATGGAACATCTTTTCCTCCTAATGTCCCGGTTATAACATATTATGATACCTTACAAGTGGTTAGATTTGACTACCTCAACTCTTAGCCAGAGATACAATATATACTCTTCTAGATTATTCTTCATCATAACCATGTTGTTATCCTCTTTTCCATGAATTAGGAGGGCTAACATGACATCTTCTCAAATTATGTTAGAGAAAACATGAAGGTTAGCTTCTAAGTGACATAAATTTTGCATACATACTTTGATTGATGTGATTCTTGTGTTGTTGGAATGGCCTATACGTGTAGAATAAGAAACAAGAGTGTGGCACTAAAGCAACAAATTTGTACCCAACATAATAATTTTTTATGGCTCAAAATGCTTCGAGGAGGTTTTAGACCCCAATTTGGCAAATTGGGTCCTGTTGGTAAGAAATGGTTTTCTGAATTGATTCCTCCACTTTTTCCACTCCAAAAGAATGAAGATGTATGAAAAATGTTATACTGATATAATATAGATCATAATCTTTCATTACATTACAATTTATTCAACGTTGTATTGTGACATTATGAAATGAGAGTTCAATATTAAGGTTTATAATATTGAGTTTAATATTGAGTTTATAATATTGGATATATAATAGTGAGTTTAATATTTTTCTTTAATATTGTGGTATTGGAATGGTATATAAATCCATGCAACATTACATTGTAACAAACATTGTCATAATGTGACAACCATTGTTTCAATGTTAAATTACATTGTAATTTATTCAAAGCCCCATTGCGACATTACAAAATTAGTATTTAACATTTGAATTTATAATATTTATTTTAATATTGGTTTTAATATTAAGGTCTATAATATTGGGGTCTAATATTGGGTTTAAGATTGGGGTTTATTATTGAATTTAATATTTGTGTTTAATATTATGGTGTTAGAAAGTTGGTTTAATATATTAGGTTTAATTTTAAGTTTTAGTATTAGGTTTTATATATTATATAACCAATAATATTGATATTGATATATTTTTATTGATATATATCAATCACATTTAATATGGTTGTGTTAAAAATAATTATAATATAGTTGTGTTAAAACTAATTTATATAGTAAAAATAATCATCGAATTACATATATACTTATATATAACTGAGAAATAAATGTAAGACTATCATGTAAACTGTTTACGGACATTTTGGCTGAGATGTATTGCTGCTAGATACAGAAGTAGAGCCCAAGATAGAGCCGCCACAACCTGATGATACATGGTGCTCATACTTGTTATTGGGCTTCATGAATGGTAACAAAACAATATACAACAAAATTGAAAGCCAGAACTATAAGAATCGGAGCACATATCATCCATAGTCTGTTTATATCTAATCGAAAAGTGAATGGAAATGATGATTGCTTAGACAGTGTAAATTGAATGATTCATGAAGATTGAAGAATCGTTTATCACGACGACATGGTGCATATTAGATTTTTGAAGTCATTATTCAATTTTTTAATTTATTATGAGAAAGGAAATTTAGAAGATTAGGGTTGATATAAAATTCAACAAAAGTTATTACGAAAGAGGAAACCTACAAGATTAAAATTTAAAATAAAATTAATTTAAAAAGAACCAAAATCCTTGTCATGATTGTTTTAAATAAAAATGAAATTGTCGAAAGAGAATTCCAATATTGGAACCCTATATGAAAATCAACCCAAATCTATTTCTATATAATAAGGATGATAAATAATGCAACGATAATAACCTCTAACTTTTCCTTTTTTTCTTCAATTCCTTTTTAATGTGATGATTTTTATTATATCACTCGACAAAAATATTACCATATGGGGGACAAACAGAGTACATCTCAAACGCATGCGATCCCCTATGCAGGAAACCGGATTAACTCATACTCATCTCTCATTTTTTAGACAAACGGAGATTAAGAACTCGCTAAATTTCTTTCGGTAGCGTGAGGCTCCCATCCATTTCATTCGTTCGCATTTAATTATCCCCCAACCTCTTTCCTCATTTCAAATGATGATTGCTCCAGAAACGTGAAATCGCCTACCTCTTTGATCCAAATTTATAAAACAAAATACCACACTGATGCTCTCAACAAAATACCTAAAATTTCAAAACAGATATCATCACCAATCTCCATCTACACCTCGGATATATAGATACACTTGATATATGTAAGTGGAAGTGGGTTAAAAAGTTGAAGTCGATTGAAAGAAACAGGTAGCCCATCAGTGTGTGCTGTCGATATTGATTGGTGAGTAGCCGAATTATCTCCCCTTGTCAATGACGATACACTACAAAAACTGGAGTTGGTAGCATACTGATGACGTGCTTCAGATCTTCTTGCGGTATATAGGCCTTCGCCTTTCACTGCTATAAGAGTGTGGTCAGTTTTTCAATATAAAAGAGCATTATAGTTATTGTGGTGGACTGCCAGAAAAGAAAATTAATATGTTTTCTAAGCCTGTGTTCTTTTAAAATATATGATGTTATTGAATGTAAGTTGAACAAGGATGATGGTGGTGATTAAGATTTTTGATTTAAAATATATAATGTTATTCAATGTAAGTTGAAGAGGGATGATGGTGGTGATTAGATGTTTGATTTATAAAGGAGCTATATTTGATTTTGTGTATAATATTAAAAGATTAAGAATAATATAATTTTATTAAAAATAATTTCAACAAATAATAAGAAAGATAAGATTTTATTGATATTATAAAATATGATTTTATAATAAATAATTGGTATTTTATTTTAGATATGAATTGGAATAAATATTATTAATAAAAACATAATTCTATTAAAAAAGATATAAATAATTGAGATAAAAGATATTGTGCAAAATGATAGTTATTCAATTGTAGAATACACTAGTGTAACTATATAAATTAAATGGGTGATAAATATTCATCAGCTTCAATATATAATAAGCATAAAAAATGTACTTCATCATATATCGTTAAAATTCAAAAAAAAAAAAAAAAATTAATTATAAATTTATTTAAAATAACTATTATTATTAATAATGATAATATGTGAGTTAAACATATATAGATTTTAGAAATGCATGTAATGAGATTTTTTATTATGGAGATTCATCCCTCTTTATTATGGAGATTTTTAATTTATAAATAAGCTTTGTTACAATACCATGGGCCAATACCATGTCTTGTCAATATCACAAGCCCTTTTAATTTATAAATAGGGTTTGTTACAATACCATGGGCCATTACCATGTCTCGTCAATATCACAAACCCAAAAACCAAAATCATTATTCATGAGACATTTTTCTTAATTATTTAATTTAATTAAAACAAAAAATAATATAACTGTTTTTAATCTGAATATTTGATTCATGTATATCACTAAAAATATTTCAAAAAAGTTAAATACTTACCATCCATCTAATAATTATTAATAATTAAAATAAAATAATAAAAATCTTATTAATATACTCATAAATATAATTATAATATATTTTACAATTCCAAAATATATATATAAGTTACAAACGAGGCTGCACTGCAAGTGATTCTCAAAAGATAAAGTTATTCTATGGAAGAGAAAGTGAACTTCCATATCTCGAACAATGTTGTTTACGGGTCAAAATACGTTTACTGTCGTCAACGGAGATGGTTGTGATTTCAAATTCCACCAAGGAATTGCAATGCACAATCAAGAAGAAAAAATTATTTAAAACGCGCATACATACGAATCTTCTTATAATAATGTTTTATATGGATAGCCGTAGTTTTCTTAAATTTCCATCAAAGCACTTGTGCTCTTCACAGCCCGACATATTCTGCACTTACCGCCCTTCCAAGCATAAACAGCCACGCTTCGTTCCCACCTCCTTCCGGGCCAGACCAAATTTGGAATACAGAGGCTGAGTGAGTTGGGATAAGATCACTTTTATAACTCAGTGTTTGACATGTAGGAGCCTCAGCTGGAACGAATCACTTGTATTGTGTATACCACCAAGGTAACAGCTGTGTACCAGTTAGATTACTATAAATACAAAGGCAGGGCAGGCCTAAATTACCATGCCAAGCCAATTCAATTCTTTCTTGGTAGCATCATGGCCACTGAAACATCAGCTGTCTTCCTCTTTTATTGCATTTTGGGTGTAAATCTGCTTATCATGTTCCCAAGTATAGCGTTAGGTTGCACCAGCTGTGTCCATCAATCTAAACTCGCCTATTACGCTTACTCAGGAGCGGTTGATGGTATTGCACACTCTCTAAAATTATATAGGAATATTATTTTATCATCGCTGAATTATATAGATACAGAAATATTTTGGAATCAAATAAATATAAATGATAAATTTTGAAATATTTTAAAATTAGATGAATAATAAATTAATTGATCTTGATTACCAAATATTCCTAAAATCTTTTTCTTTGTTTGATATTATTGATGCAGTTGGGGCGTGCGGATACGGATCATTTGCAGAAACTTTCTATGGCGGGAATGTAGGAGCAGTCAGTCCTGATCTCTACAGAAATGGCGTTGCGTGTGGCGCATGCTATCAGGCAAGCCCTAGAAATATTGCATAGTCCTTATTGGCGTTGAAGATTTTGACATTTTGTGTTGACTCTGGACATATAACCTAACCTAGGGATTTGTCAGATATTAGTGAATATGCGTAGTCTAAAGAGGCAGCGAAATGGCTTAGAATTTGGCAATGATTTTCAAAAAATTTGGCAAAGATTTGTCCAGAATCTTACAGTTATTAAAATTTAATACTCCTTGGTGAAAACCATGTTATAATTATTCCAGATTTCATCCTGGGCTTTGCAGATAAGATGCACAGACCCCAAATTATGCACCAAGTCAGGGACGACGATAGTGGTTACAGATTTCACAGAAAACAGGCAAACGGATTTTGTTGTAAGCCGCAGGACATTCTCATGCCTGGCACTAGCAGATCAGGGCCCCCAGCTTATAAGGGCCGGGATTATAGATATCGAATATAAAAGGTAAATAGAGCATTACCTTAATTTGTTTAATTTCTTACACATCCAGCCCAGTAGGGGGTTAACATATCACTAATTAATATCTCTAAATGCGTATGTGATTTGACAGGGTCCCTTGCGAGTACAAGGACCAGAATATGTTGGTGAAGGTGGACAAACTAAGCCGGTATCCTCACTATCTTGCTGTGCAATTTCTATACCAAGGAGGCCAAACAGACATAGTTTCTGTGGATGTTGAGCAGGTATGTAGTGCATGAGACAGCAGTTAATAAATTAATTAATGCAGGTCTTTATGAATTTGTAATATGCTTGTAGGTGGGTTCTTCTGAGATGCATTACATGAAGCGAAACTATGGCGCAGTTTGGGACATAGACAATCCACCAGGGGGTGCTCTGCAGTTTGGATTTGTCATATCCAGCGGGTACAATGGGAAAAGGGTGTGGCCGACAAAGCCTGTGCTGCCCTCTGACTGGAAGTCAGAGAATGTTTATGATTCTGGACTTCAAATCAGTGACATTTCTCTGGAAAGGTGTAGTCCATGTAATGAAACCGACGGTGGATGGGGCCACTCACCATGAACAAACATATAAGAATTGTCACCTGCAATTACACATCGTTGAATCCGAGGATTCAAGAAGCTAATGGGGAAACCCAGTTGGCTTTGTCTTTGTATCAACGTTGTAGAGAAGTCATCATCCACTTTGTATATGTAATAAGTGGTATAAATAAAGTTTGGCAAGTTAGTAGAGAAGTCATCATCACCACTCTGTATACTTATATGTAATAAGTGGTATAAATAAAGTTGGGCGAGTTAGCGTAATTGGTTTGATCAACGACGAATAATGATTTGATGAAGTATAAATATCAAAATTATAACATCAAATATTTAATGAAAACTTTAGAGCAAACAAATCTCAAACTCAATTTGTTTATTGACTAAAGAAAAGAATTCAACTTCAAGTACGAAATATAACGTGATTATCGATATCTCTTTAATTATTAATTATATCTCTTGATAACTCTAATTACTAAATACTAACACAACCACATTTATCAATGTGGAAATATAATGTTATTATCAATATCTCCTTTGACTATTGACTATTAATTATATATGATATATCTTGATAACTCTAAATACTAAATACTAGCACAACCATGATGTGCAAGCTCTCCTTATAACCATGTATTGTTGTCCCTGCCAATCCATCAGTTCTCCTACCAAATTCAATTCGAAAGTCATCCTTGTATATTCTCTGAGTCAAGAAATCATGGAGTTAATTTCTCTGTAACTAACGACCCAATCCATTAACTCCAGATATCACAATCGTGTTTTCTTCATCTCTTATTGAAAATATCATATCTCTGCATCCATCCAATTTTAATATAGATACGAATCGGCTTCCACCTACCCATTACTATGGTAATGAACGCATAATCTCTCCATGTGTGCTCACGGTCCCAACCTTCACGATTGAATATGATATGCCAAAACAATCTCAAGAGAAACATAAACCCAAAGTGGGTTTTGACAAAAGTCCATCGAACCACCATCCTTATCAAGTTTTCTTTAATGCTCTTTAAAACATATATTTCCTCTATAGTATGAATTGTGATTAGAATTTTCATGGTATATATTTCATAGAATAAATTCTATCATCCTGAACCATCATTCCTTGTTCTAAAAAAAACTCTCTGATTTGCCAATTAATATTCGATTGAATTGAGATGTCTTTTGACGTGGAATAAATCAACAATCTCAAACTTTGATATTTATAAATTTATTCTATGAAAATTTTTGAGATTGAATCATGACTAATCCTCTTTAAGCTTCCACACACGTTGGATAACTATCATTTAACCTCCAAACACCATTATTTGCCAAATTTTTCTTGATATTTCCAATTCTAAGCTCTACCAAAATCCTAGAAATTTATCCTAGTTGAAATCCATAGATCCCATGCATATTTTATCTTTGTTTCTTTATCGAAGTGAAAAATAACCCCTTTTGCTCGTGCCTCCTTAGAGTTACCTTTCAAATTTCCATTGAAAAATAAAGTATTTTTTCTTTGTTTATCCTCCAATTTTAGAATTTTTCGAGGTCCATTATGATGATACATGATTTGATAATAAGCTTCTTGTGATTGAAGCTACCAGCTTGATTTGGAATTTGACCGAGATTGAGCCATCCCCTCTCACTTGGTGTCATGATGTTCAACTCTCCCGGGTCATAACCACAAGCATAATTTGACTTAAAAAGAAACGAAGTTGTTTTAAAAGCCGAGGAAATCGAATTTGGGGGACACCATTAAAAATTTCTTTGTTGTGGGCAAGCGTAATCACCCAACACAGGTACTTTGGAAGATCCATTCAACATCTCATGGATATTGAATCTTATTAGTCCCTGTCGTCACATCATGAGAGTATATTAATGGATTTCTGTAGCTTAGCATTACTTGTATTGTTTTTTAGTTGTTTTCAGTCATATGAGTTGGGTTGCTTTGCATCTATAATCATATAAGCATAGTTGAAATTATTTTCGTGGTTTTGGCCTCTTCCCGAGGCGGAGAAGGCTAAGTATAGGTTATATTTATTTTTGGCGTTCATATTTTTCATGCTGTGGACTAATGCCAACTAATGCTAACATTAATTTTCAAGAATTAAAAGTTGTGAGAGCAATATAGCGCTATCTAAGAGGCACTTAAGGCACTGACACTAAACTAATAGCTGCATGTTGACCATAACCACCTGTGCTGCATGTTGACCACCTGTCACCACGGTTCACGAACCTCAAAGCTTACTGGAACCTGTCACCACTAGTGGAACCTGCCACTACCAGTCACTGCCAAAGCCACGAACCTCCCAGCTTACTCGAACTGGAACCTCTGTTACCTCAGCAGTCTACGATAGGGAAAGACTAGTGTAACAAACGAAAGAAGCAATGCCAGACTCACCTGCTTCAGCTTCACGAGTTGCACAAATAGAGAAAGTCAGGAGAAATGTACTGCTCTGGTATTGTTGGAGTGTTGCACCTATTACTATTCTGAAGAGGAGAGGCGTTACCAAGGAAATCATGGTTGATCTCCACTTAGGTAATGCAATTACCAGTATCATTGTGGGCATGATTATCAACTTGTCAATAGACGAAATTCTTCCTCACATGGACTTCGACTTTGTGATTAGCTGCAAGGAAAACTTAGAATATCTGCAAGCTAAGATAAAAAGCCTTGAGACTCTCATCATGATCGGAGATTCAACTCTATTCCTTTCCCTAAAGCCCATCACATCAAGCTCATGGTTTGTTTGATGATCCAAGATTGAGCTCCGTTCCTTTCCCTAAAGCCCATCACCTCAAGATCATGGTTTTTTTGATGGAATGCTAGGAGATTCCCCAACCCAATCTAGTGTGTGCTGGCTTACATACACCTAGGAGATTTTCCTTTAGAGGAAACCAGAGCATGGACTACGAATTGGCTTCCTTCATATTTAATAAGGAGTGCCTCTGCTTCGTGTTGTCCATCGTGATGTTCTATGTTTGCAAGATAAACAAGTGGTAACAGAGTGGGCCCAGAGGATCAAACAACCTTGCATGTGACATCCATGAATGTATTATGCTTGTCTTTTGTATATTGTGGCATTTTTTAATGTATTATGCTTCTATTATGCAGGTTCGGGCCTCCACAGAGTTCAAGGGTGTTGCAAATTAGTGCACTGCAAAACTCGTTGTGACTTTTTGTTCATATTTGTTTACATTATTGCTTGAGTTGTTCAGTTGTTTAATGAAAAAAAATGTAAATGGATTTGATCTAGCTGTATATTCTTGTAACCAGTTTCACAAATTTTACGGTATTCACGATCATGGTATTTGATCTTTCGATGTTGGTGTGCGACTAAGATAGTGGGGATATCCATTTCTTTTTTTGTCTGACCCTTTTCCTCATTTTCGAACAATAATAATTGATTCCATATACCATGTTCACCACCAATTTAACATAATTTTATCATCTATCCTTCTTCGTATTCCGTGGAAGTAGTGTGTACGCCTATAGCATCCTTAAACCATGGGAGTGCTTGTCCTCAGTCTGCAAATTTGTGCTGATATGGCACTCGCACTCAAAAGAACAGTTCGATGCAAGGGTAAAGAGAATGGCGATGCAATAGATTTAAGAGGAGAAGCGGATGAAGAGGTGTTTGGGTGGTGGCGAAAGAAGCGACCATACCTCAATCCCCATCAAAGGAAAGGAATTCAGGCACTGCTCAAGCCTTGGTCAGCAATCATGCTTAGACTCTCAACAAATTTTTTTTGTTAGAGGCCAATGAACGCGTTGGGGGCAATAATAATAGCTCATTGGAGAAGGGTGGGTACCTATGGGTGAAAGGCCCCAACAGCTTCGAACCCACATATGCCATGCTTACTTTGGTGGTACGTTTGTGTGATCACATTTCTCCTTATCTTTATTTATTTAAGATTTTGAAATGGTAATTTGTACTAGAAATATCCAAATTGGAAAAACTTAAACTGAGCATAATCCCATTTGTGGATTCTCCTGTGTGACTTTGCATACACATTCACTATGTTATCCACACTCTTACATTCATCCATTATAATACCCTTTGAACCTTTTGTCCTATGCCTAGTACTACTCAGTGCTGCTGGTGCCATTCTTAAATTTGTTACTCATTTTATTTTAATCAAAATTGCCATCTATAATGGTTCAATTGCTACTAGTGTCTCTTAGACTTCGGTAATTAATACTAAATCGCATTCACATTATTCACCATTATTAATAACAATCTGTTTATCTGCAAATCACACTTCCCTCACATTACTTTTCTAGAATTGTTGTGGTTTTTTAAACCCCTCTATGAGATAATTTTTTTTTTCTTCTATTTGCATTATGAGATCTCTATATTCTTATCTTCTGTACCCGTGCAAATGCTTCCAACTTTCCCTTCTAGATGTTTATTGGGTTATTGACTTTTAGTTTGCCATTATTTTTTTCATTGATATTTTTTTGGCTTATAAGTCCTTGCATCTTTGCACATTTTTATCCAGAGTTAGTTTTTATGCTTTACAGGTCGATGAACAGAATGTTGGTGTAACTAATGCTACATTGTGTAATATTGTAATCTTACTTATTAGACATTGTGTGCTTTTCTGAATGTGGAATACTTGGAGATCTATTTTGAATTTTGTTCTTTAATTAGTAAATCACTGCAGGAAATTATATCTATTCTAAAGTGATGAACTATAGATGTACTGATAGGGGACAGTAATTATGTCAACATGTGAGTGCAAACATATCATAGTTTCTATTATCTAATGCAAGAGGTAATTTTATATCGTAGGATTTGGGCTTCTTACTTGTGTTAGATGAGGGACATACATTACTGTAGAAGTGATTGAACTCCTGAGATCTATCTCCTTTCTCCTCACACATGTAACCTTAAACCATACAACCTTAAAGCACCAAATCACAAATCATAATCTGAATATTTATCTGAATATTCTGAGATGCCTTGTACAGTGATATTTATTTAATTCCTACTTTTAAAATTAGAATAGTTTTAATAAACCCTTAATGCAAAAAGCAGTCATGAATGTACATTGAACAACAACTGCACTATGAGTCTACATTGATCAGTAGCTCTCCCTCAAGGCAGGGACTAGCTGCCATGCAACCAATCTTGTTTCCTTTTCTAAGGATTTTTTTTCTATTTCTCAAGCATTTCTTACCAATTTTTCTATTTCTCAAGCATTTCTTACCAATTCTTAGGAATGATGGAAATATGTATGACCTTTTCCATTGCAATTTTCCAGACCTCCAAAAAAAAATTTGCATTGCCTAAAGATATGAGGGAAATATTATTTTGTATTCTCGCATAGGACACATCATGATCACCATTGGATATTCCTTTTTTTTATAGTTTCAGCTGCCCAGAACCTTTCCACTCACCAATTCCCAGCAGAATATGTTAGTTTTCGATAGACCATCTTTATTCCAAATTACTGCCCAGAATTTATGTGGAGGACACAATTTTTTTTTAATTAACACTTCATATCCCACCCTAACCGAATAAAATTTCTTCTTACTAACCATCCATATTCATCGATCCAACCTTGTAGTAACTACTGGAGAAAAGCAATTTAATGAATTAAATAACATAGTCCAATTAGTATGGAGGTTATGGGGAATACGTATGCATTTCCAACCAACCCAATAACCATTAGTGTGCTACTAAAAAATGGTAGTCAGCTTATTATACCATAGTTCTTTAACTCCATTTTTATTCAACAGAGTTGTTGATGGAATTTATCCTTCGATATGTCGATGCACACTTCGTTCCCATATTTTCATCCCAAATGATAAAGGATGATATGGGCAACTACTTTGCATAATTCCATATTTTATATCTCTAGTTTGGAAATGTTTCATGTTATCGTCTTGTGAGCCTGCTCTTGTAGAATTATTTATGAGAAAACCCTACTTCCACCATTCTAAAGAGTCTGATAGGAGACACTAAACTATCTTTGTTCTGAGATCCAAATTCATGAGCTCAATATGTTGCTAGCTAGTCCACCAAATAATTTGGGCAAATGCATTATGCTCCAATTTACCAAATCGAATCGATTTTCATTGTTTTCCCCTCTATTGGAATTATGCCTTTCATGGTTGTAGTTGGTTTTTGTTGCCATTGATGTCAACCTTATGATGATCGAGATAGTGTATTAATTTCAACCTAGTTCGAATAGAATATTCTTGTATACATTGATAAAAATCTTGAGGTGACCTACTTGATCAATTGATGTTATAATCTATTTGGAATTTTTACACGAGTGATACAAATATTTTTAGAGGTGTTGAAGGTTGTGTAGATGTCTGAGGTTGATTAGAGAGCTTATGGGAACTAATTTCAAGTGTTGAAGGTTGTGTAGATGTCTGAGGTTGATTAGAGAGCTTATGGGAACTAATTTCAATCCTTAACTTGTTGGCATCCATGTCAACTTGGTAGCGGAACTTGTCTAATGAATGAACCTATTTGTAGAAGTGTCACAAATCATTGTAGACTTCTAGAAGTGTGTAAAAGTTCTAAAGAAGGTGTGCAAGAAGTTGGAAGAATTTTTTAGCAGAAGATACGGTGTTTTCCGTTATTCTCTACCACAACCTCTAGGAGAGAGTGTCCTCATCACGGTCATAGCCTTTCAATTGCTGGGATGTTGTGTAAATAGTTATACTATAGCAAATAATTGCTAGTTATGTCCCTATGGCTCTGGACCTACACAAATTTTTCTTTGCATTCCTAGTGCACATCAAAATAAATTAGACATGATACTTCCTAGAAATTTTGAAACTAACACAAAGTTGGTTGAATAAGTCCTCCATTGGGTGTGAATGAATTTAATGCACAAGTAGTGATGGCTATGGATATATTTTTTCAAATTTGTGCACCCATGATGTAACAACCCCTCCAAACATTTACCTTCTTTCACAAGCTTCCAAGGTAAATGTGAGGTTGAGTGTTATTATGACATGACCCAACCTCCAAGTTCTAGTTATGGAAGTGGGGCCTATAATCTAAAAACTTATTATTACCCCTCAAGAGCACTAGATCATCCAGCATTTAGTCCACAACCTCTGATGACAAGATCTTGAGCTAGAACTGCCTTTCCACAATCCTAACCCCCAACCACACATACAACAAGGCAAGAGTCTGGTTATGAACCTCCAACTACACACATAAGCCTACTTCCATGTAGTTATGACCTAAATCCTTCAATTTTGTGGATGTGGTTCTGAGATCTGAGCCACTTTTTAGGCTAGCCTCCAGACCACTGCCAAGAACTATCTGTAACTTTCCATAATCATAATTAAAGTGATAACAATGTCAAACATTCAAAATTTAAGAAAGAACTTGACCTAGTCTTCCTAGAACATGATACACATTTCGTCAAACATATGAAAAACATGTAAGTTATAGGTCATGAATGCATATCTAATCATAAATCTCTAAACTTCATCTGAGAATAACCAAGAAGGTCTAATGCCCATGCATTGATCAACCATTCAAATACTTATTAAAACATGAACAAGAGCCTTAGCTAGATAACATTATAGAACCATGCTTATAGCCAACATATAAATAGAATATGAACCATGATAAATGAGTAATCGAGTTTGAATAATAACAAGCACAAGTGCTCATAGATCACAATAGTTAAATAAATTTTATAAACATATTCAAAAGCCAACCAAGTTAGGGACTTTGACATCCCACCCGACCATATATTGGGATGAACCGAATATTTCATTCAGCCAATCACCCATGTGCCATACTCTAAGCATGAATGTGGGTTATCATGGAATAAAACAAGATATAATCAACTATAACTCCATAGGTTAAACCACCTCCACCCTTAATATGTTGTGATCTCATCTAAACTAGTCCGAGATCACAAAACCAAACCAAGATTGGATGCCTCAAAACTCCTTCACCATACCTTGATAAAATTTACTGTGTACAACCACTTGTTCAGGACTTCCTAGAAAAATACCATCCCCACCCACAACCCTTGGGATTTTCCTAAGGCCACCTCACCATGTCCCAAAGCCTTCCATCAATCCAAATATCAACAAAGAATGAGTCGCATCACACCATGGTTATCCAGGAAATGGTAAGGAAAAGTTGAAACTACTGTCACTCAAAGAAAAAACCACGCCAATGATAGAAAATGAACCAAATAAAAATCCATGTACCATGCATTCACATTTAAGAAAGAAAATCACAGATGCAACTTTTTACCTACAATATATTCTTGTTGAAGTTGTTGATCCAAAATTCTTCTTTCTTTCCGTCACTTTCCTTTTCTTTTCCTTTTCCTTCCTTTTCTTTCTTTTCCAAGTTCTCGTGCTCTTTCCTTTGCTAAAATTGTTCCAAATATGGGAAAAAAATGTGTATTGTCTCTATGCAGCCTTTTTATCATTGATGCCTCTATTTTCTTCATTATACCTCTAATTTCCTTGCATGAAAATTTGTGTCCCTTCACCTTCATTTTGTCTAATTTTCTTTTATTTTCATAATTAAATTCCATTTATTACCACTTTTTCTTTGCCAATTTCCATAGCCATAAATAAACCAAAAGTGATTCCCACTATAGTGTTCACCCACCATTCACCTTAAAATATGTGTCCCATGACCTTGGTAATATTTTTCCTTTATTATCCTTTACTAAATGAAACTTTAACTCGAGGTTGTGTTGAAGCCTCGAAAATAATTGCCTCAACATCAGGGATAACCACCCGGTCAGGAACTTGAAAATAACTCCTTTTTCATTCAGAATAGTGGCTCTGACTAGGGATAATGGGAATGGTTTCCCTTTCAAATATAATTGAGTGACTGTGGGGTGTAAAGTAGTAAAATGGGTCTGATAAATAAATATAATATCAACTTTTATATATATATATATATATATATATATATATATATCTTGGGATTTAACTTACTCTTATATGCAATTTCAAAGATTTTCTTAAGTCCAACATAATATAGATCTTCAAACACTAGAAGAAGGGAATACAACTAAGATGATTTTTTTGATTAAATAGGTAATTAAATTACTAGTTTAATGCATATCGCATGAAATATATGGTTGTTTCATGCATATATTTAAAGACGGAAATCTCACAAGTTCAAGAGTGAATTAGTGCTTAATTATATTTAAAGAACATGCACATAAAAATAATTTAAGGAAAAAAATTACTATAGATCACATATAGACACAAAAATCATATAAAGATAAAAGTACCTGATATATCAAATGTTTGTTCATGAGAAAATAGAATTGGACCAGCCTTTCTATTAATATGATTCAAAAAGTATAGTAGTGCAACATTCTAAAGCCTTCTTTACAAAAATTAAAAACCCTATTCTTAAAGACATTAAAGGGTATTTATAGTTGAGAATTGAACTATAAAAATAATAAATACATGAAATATTGAGGAGTTTTGAACAACCCTTATTAAAATAAGACTTAAAAGGAGAAAAACAGAGAATACTTGAACAATAAGTTCAAGAATGCAAAGTTGGATGATTTCCCATTTGTGGTCTTAATTAGTAGATATCCACCACGGGCTTCAATTGAGGAGGTTGGGCTGGCCTTATGTACATATGTCTCTTATACACTGCGTATGAGAATGTGGGAAGCATGTGTGAAGTGGTGTTGGAAAGGCATCGCAACATCGACCATCAGCTATGTGGCTTTACTAGATATTTCCATTACTTCTCAAGATTCAACTTTGATAGCTTTTTAATATTATCCTCCTTCTTCTTAGACGATTCTTTCCATGATTTCATTAATATATTAACATTGGCAAAGGAATCAATTGGGAAATGCTGAATTAGATTAACACCAAACAGTTTCTCACCGATGGTTTTAGTAATATTTCTTTCGATATCTATTGTGCTGAAAATGTCTATTTCATCTTGCTTAAGTTTTATATCCCAATCTCTAAAAATGATTTCTTTATGTGATTATTCTATTCTTGGAGGGTTCGCTGCTCTTGCTTCTGCACTATCTTGCTGTGTGATATAATCAAAGATTTAATCCTCAATGTCATCGAAGTTTGACCTCAGATCGGACAATTGTGTCCTGAGTGAATCAGTTGTTTTACCTAGATCATTGATTACTACCAATTTTTGTAAAACGACCACCTGATGCTGGGAAAGGAGAATGTTAACTTCCACTACTTGTTTCTTGAAATCCTCAATTTTAGGATTATCCTTCAATTGCTAAATTCTAAGTTGATGTTCTCGTAACTAAGCATATTTAATCTTGATGTTAGTTTCATGTTGGAGCTTCATTTCATCAAAGCTCTTTTTCATTTTTGATAGTTTTACTTTCCATTAATGATCAACGCTCTATTATTATATTAATAATTTATGCTCCAACTGTTGGATCTTGTCATCCTTTTCTCTGATTAATTGATGCACTTTTGAAACCTTGTCAATAGTAGTTTTTGCATAGGCTCTGCAAACTATGATAGCCTAGTTAAATCATCGTAGGGGTTTATTTATGAATCCTTCCCCACAAAATGCAGCAATACATCTCAAGGAACTAGTTCCTAGAATTCATCAACGCTCCTTCTCTTCCTTTGCCTGCTCATTACGAACCTATGCTTAGGACTGTAAAATATATCGAGAGGAGGAATCTCTTCGATTTTAAGGACAATTTCTAAAGTGGGGTGTGTCGAGATGAATTCCACATCATCTGTACTAATATATTTGTCAAGACCCCTAATAGTAAGTGGGTTATCCTTATTAGTTTCAGGAGTGTTCATTGTTTCTTTTGGAGTTAAGGTTTGTACCTCATGCGGTCCTGAATTATTAATTTGTTGATAAAATTGATCCCAAACTTTATCTAAATCATTTCTAAGCAGTGGTTCTCCAGTTTGTTGCATTTTTTATGTAGTTTCCTTTGTTCCTTGTGTCATATCGTTCTCATTTGTAGAGTACACCAAATCCTTCTTTTTTTGTAGAACTGGTTGAGAAACCCTCAATGTCTCAAGAGGGAGATCTTCCAACCTTTTTCTTACGTATTCTCTAAACCTATTCAGTTATTCTTGATTAAAACAAACTTCTACTAACTTTTCTACATGTATGTATGATTGGGAAGACTCAAATAAAACATCAAAATCATGAGTCTCAACTATGAATTGTCATAATTTAACCTGAGCAGTGAAGTTTTGGGCCACTTCGTTTGGGTCATATTGCCTGCTAGGAATAGTGGGAAAATTTAGGCATTATATCTGTTTAATTTCAATCTAAACATTCTTGAAATTATCCAAATTATATACTCCATAGTTAATAGGTAATAATGGCCAACCATATTTCTTTGTTTCTTTAAGGGCTTTACTTAATCCATTTCCCACAATTTGATAGGAAACTTCTCGAGAATCTTGTGAGGGACATAGAGAGTGAGAACATGTGGTCTCAATAGAATAAAAAAACCCTAACATACGTAAATAAATATTCCCCAAACCATTTTCCTATGGCTGTAAAATCATCCCCGACTTCATCTGAAAAGTTGGGGGATTTTCACCAAAAACATCTTGGTATAAAGGTAACATGACTCCATGACATATTTTATAGAAATGGGATTGGAAATTATATCCCAGAGGATTTTATGATATATGTGGATAAGAGTAGGGTATTCTAGGGTCCATTTCCATCCCATGGATGGAAAAGCATCGGTAAAGCAAATGACATAAATTATATATTCACTCATATAAAAAGGATGGATTGTCTTGGTAGAGACTTTTCACTCTCTTTTGTAGGCTAGGATTTGGGCTACTATTTTATTTGATGGGATGATGGCCCAATCCATTATATAGGACTACACTACATCATCAATTAAAGGGATCCATTCAACTGTAAACTTCTGTGTATTTGGATTTTGAAACAATGTACACATCATACCAGCAGTGTAGAAATGGCAACCAACAAGAGAATATATGGAGTACATACCCTTTTCATCTTGACTATGTTTGTTTGGATCTTGTCTCCACTGTCTTATTGGCTTTAACTAAACTTTTTTTTAAGCTAAAATCTTGTGAAGGAAATTCTTATCATATGTCTTTTGTGGGTCTAGAAGGTGATACATTTTATTTAAGTCTTCAACTTTGAAAGAGCCAATTATTTGTTGTCTTGAGTTTAGAAAGGTTATTTTTGAAATATTCAGATTAGCAATAATCCACTTAACCATATTATTATAGGGTAGAATCCAGGGCCAAGCAGCAATTCAATGAAGGAAGGATATAGTGACATGAGCATAAGTAATTTCAGAAGACGACTAGGAATCATCAGCTGTGGCTACCCTTTTGATCACTATGGGTTCTTCATCTCCAGAAAGTTTGTACATGGCTTCCCAAGAAGAGCTTC
Organism: Pinus albicaulis; assembly: GCA_034641835.2. Classification (NCBI taxonomy): domain Eukaryota; kingdom Viridiplantae; phylum Streptophyta; class Pinopsida; order Pinales; family Pinaceae; genus Pinus; species Pinus albicaulis. The sequence goes on from JAXQQM020066488.1 coordinate 58,637, forward strand.
CACAATATATGGTGCATTTTGTATCGAAGAACAATGGGGGCATCTCAGTTATTTCTGGAGTAGGCGGAGCTCCCTGTAGTGGAACCCTAGGATTTTTCTTCTTCTTAGGTTTTTTGACATTTCGTTTAGGTTTCGTTTATCAGGACTAGCTCGTAATAGAGAGAAAGAGAAAGGAATTAATAAAAAACACTTGGGATGTGAGAGAATTATGAAAAAAATTCAAGTGATATGATTTATATGCTTAATGGAATTAAATCTTGAAACATAAAGTGAAAGTGATCAAATCATTTGTATTCTCGATAAAATAAATATCATTACCCTTAATAATTAATGAAAATGTGTGTTCACATGGTCTAATAAATAGCTCAATGCCCCATCGGATATCTCGCATCACAATTTTTCTTAAGTTTGTAACTTTAGAAACTGTGATATTCACCTTTTGCTAATATGCCATCAAGTTTTTTATTATAGCTAAAAGCTAATGAAAAATAATCATGTATCAGAGTTTTATCACATCAAAAGATCTTAAGACCAGGCATGTTTCAAATTTTGTGATGCGATATAAGTATCATGATCGTAAAGTTGAAATATAGGCACATGTGATTGAGAAATGTGATGTAGCAACTGCAATATATCGCATCGAAGGATTGGAGTGGGTAAAAAAAATGAAAATTTGATATCATTTTGCAATAATGGGGATGCGATGTGTGACGTCGAAGAATTATGGGACCAACTATGGATCTTATAAGCGTGGAGGCTTTCTCTCTTTGTTAAAGTTTTTTAAGACTTAAACATATGTTTCTTTCTATTCGGAAAAATCACATCGCAATTTTTTATGATAGGACACTTTGGTCTATCATTGCAACTCGCGATTTGCGATATGTGATCATGGAAAATTTTAGGGGCAGATTTTAGCCCAAAGGCGAATTTTAAGGGATTTTCAATTTTAATAGGTCAAATTTTTTATATAAAACCCATTTTCTATAGTTTAATAAAGTTAACCCAATAATTATTTTAAAAATAATTAATTATTAAATAGTAGCCCACCAAAAAAAACGCCCATAAAACTTAAAAAATGAAATTTGCCCCCGATTTTCTTTGGTTGGAGCAGATTTCCATGGAATTTGCCTAGATTTACAGGTTCGGAGGGAGGGGTTAGAGTGATTCACCCCATTTGTTCACTGGTTCGCCGGAATTTAGGAGAGGTGGCTGGGGCTTTGTGCACAGGCTCGCCGATCTTCTTGCTGGGCATAGTGCTGAGCTTCATTCTGTCGATTTAGGGTAAATTTTTGTTTCAGTAATTACCGTGAGAATTTAGTGAGAATTTCTTGCACTGTGTGGGCAATGCGTGTGAAAGTTTGGAGATATGGTTTGTAATATCCCTTGCGTAAGCCACCATAAAAACTCTCATAAAATGAGGGTTATAAAATAATTAAATATTATTAATTATTATATTGATATTACATGACGAATATTCTTGTAATTCTTAATTATAAGAATATTGGAAGAATTATTTCTTAATTATTTTATTTAGAATAATTTAAATTCTTCTATGGAAATAAATTATATTTCCAAGTTGGTATATTTTATGAGTTTTAGAAATAATGAGTAATAGATTTGGAAAAAAGTATGGATAAGTGATATTTTTCTCATAAGGAAAAAGAAAATCTACCTTTAAAAATAAAAGCATGAGGGATTTATGGAATGCTTTTCTGATTTAGGAAAAATCAGATTTATGGAGGCTTTATGGATTGCTTTTGTGATTTAGAAAAGCTGGAATGCTTTTATGATTTAGAAAATATGGAATTATTTATGGAGCTTGGAAATTAATGGAGGAGAATGGCATCACGATAATCATGAAGTCTCACAAATAACTCCTTCCGAGCCAACCATTGGTGCCGAGATCCTCTCAAATGGACTTATAACCATTTACTGAGCATAACAAAAAATTTCCTGAGGATGTAGACATTCCTGTGGAGACGTTGGTAGAAATGGGGAGCGCAAAGGTTTACAGAGAAAAGGGAAGCAATGTATAAAGAACCAGAATATCGAAAGTTCCTAAGAATATTTGGAATGGTTGGAATGGTTAGGGAGAATATTTCATCTTCTGGGAGTTGCATCCATGCCTAGACAACTCAATTGACGGATGCCAGGCTTTCTCTGATCAGATATTTTGGTGATACATGTACAAAGTTTTTGTCTTATGACATTGATTGAAACAACGGTTAGGAAGGAATGGTTAGATGTTCTGGGAAGAAGACTTTATGCAAGAGGAATGAAGACTCCTTTCTATGAGGAGAGGGCCTAGTTAATTTGGTATAATTTTCTGAAAAATTTTGAAGACCAAAACAAAGGGTTGAAGCCAGCCAACAACAACAATATTTCCGGAGCAAGGTGAAGTTATTTGGGGAAGCCATTCCACCACTTGGGTTTGTGAGATTTTTCTGGGTTTTGTTAGTTGAGATGTGAGGAGCCTTCCTCTAATTTTTCATAATTTTTGAAGCAATTTTGAAGGTTCATTTCACAATTTTCCTCTAACATTAGTGGCAGCATAATTTTTTGAGCAATGCATTTGGACAAATTGAGCGATTTCAGCTGGAGATTTAATTTAGATTCTCACTTGGGTATTGCGTGCTTGTAGTAGCAAGCCTGGGTTCTATCATTTCACTCCATTGTACTCATTTCCATCTTAAAATTTAATAAAATGGCTCAACACTTTGCCTCATTTCTTTGCTGTACTAATTTGTGTTTGCATGGTGACATTTTAATTGTTGTAGCTAGTGCATGTTTTGGTACTCACTATTAATTTTCCAATTAGGAACATTACATTGCACTGAGTACTCCCTTAGGTTTATGCATAAATATCGTTTAATATCTGTAGAAGGGAGCATGCCTGTCTTTACCAATACAATCATTCCTTGACTTAACTGCAAAATATTCTGAGCATAAGGTTTCATTTCTGTCTTCAAAAGTAAAATATTGACTTTCATGCCAGATAACATGGATCTCAGATTTTCATATAAATAAGGACGTCTAGCATCAAATTAACACCTTGTACTCCAATATTTTTTTAAACTGTGACATCAATTATGAGAGTGAAACAGTGAACACCAAGGGCACCACACACCTTCATATCAGCTTGGATTTCTATACCTGATCCTGAATCTGAACCAGAAAAAATGAGCACGTGTGGAACCTTGCCCCTCTTTGAACTGTTGCTAAAAATGTATATCTCGAAAATAACTACACCAATAGCTCCTTAGATGTGACTTTCTAATGTGTGTAAGCTACAATATGGTTCCTAGAGTAGGTTCCTTCAACACACAAGGATTTTGTCAATCAGATTGAAAACAATGATTAAAAATGCACCCCTCTTTGAACTCGAGGTATTTATCATCCATACTCTTTCTAGTCCATTATTCAAGATGTTTTCAAGCCTATGTATAATTTCATGCCAGTTGCAAATGGTGCCATATTTTGAGCCTGTGATGATGATAGGCAGCTCAACGTGAAAACAAACTCTAGGGACATTGTAGATATGTCCTTCAAGCGTTTGGACATATGATTCTGTTTAGTAGCCCCATATGTTTTTCTATTTGATCATCAAACCCTTGTAATAAGATGTGGTCTGTCACCTCGTGTAGAGTAGTCAACACAATTTTCACCTTTCATGTGTGCCTCAAGTGTAAAATTTTACATCTGGAGAGCCAAGGTTCCATATCTTGATGGTGTAGTCCATCTAATGAAACACTTGCAAGTTTCATTGTCAAAAAAATTTCTCAAAAATTGATAGTGTTGTCAGGTAAGCACTATTGCTTGTACCAAAAACAATAAATTAATTCTCGTTTAGGACTTCTTTAAGGTTTCCCAAAGAAATGGTAGGAAACATTTCTGATTCTGAACAACATATTTCAGGTCACCAATATTCATATCCTCTCAGAAAATGGGTTGTTCAGTTATGCTCCAATGAGATCCCTGTGCATACCGGGTATCATCCAAGACAAGGGATCTCACTGCATCAGCTTCTACATGTTTTCCACAGTCATCATCAGCCCCCATATTAATATCTTTATCATGATTCTCACCATCCACATTGTAATAAGGGTCTTCATGAATGGCTTTGAAATTCAAATTTTTATGCACTTGTTAATTCATAAAGTTTTCCCTCAATGGTATCACTTTTCTTACCCATTGTCCAGTATGGATATATGTTACTAGAACTCTTGTTAGCCATAGGGAGGAGGAGGGTTCTCCTTGCTTGAAGCTCATGACATTCATGGGACCAGCTTGTAACAAGATCATTCTCATGTTTGATATGATTGTAGTTATCATAAATGGAATTTCTTTCAAAGCACATCACATACGGTCTTGGATTCATCTGTAAAAAAATTTCACATCCCTCGAATTCTTCATTCGCATCCAACACTAGATATCTTTCTATGGTGGCTTCATTTATTTGGCCGGTAATGCTTCCTTTTTCAATTTCTAGGCTCAGAGCCTCACCTGTAGCAGCAACAACAAAATCATAACTTGAAGCATCATCCTCTGAGTTGTCTTTTTGATCTGGAATGTTTTATTTGGTGAGACAGAAAAAAACATTATTGCCAAACTAATGCATATTACTGCCCAAAAGAGTGATAGTTCCAGCAACATCAAGATTTTGTCTTACTTTCATCATTGCTCTTATGGTATTCATGGATGTCCATGGTTGCATAATGCTCATCATGGTTAAATTCCTGTCCTTTCTCTGAGACAACAAATACATCGTCATGCTTTGGGGTACTAGTTGGAAAACATTAGTGGTTTTCTCTTTCAATGGTGGCTTCATTTATTTGGCTAGTAATGCTGCCTTTTTCAATTTCTAGGCTCAAAGCCTCACCTGTAGCAGCAACAACATAATCATAACTTGAAGCATCATCCTCTGAGCTGTCTTTTTGATCTGAAATGTTTTATTTGGTGTGACAACCAAAAACATTATTGCCAAACTTATTGATATTAGTGCCCAAAAGAGTGATATTTCCAGAAACATCAAGATTTTATGTCATACTGTCATCATTGCTCTTATGGTATTCATGGATGTACATGGTTACATAATTCTCATCATGCTTAAATTCCTCTCCTTTCTCTGAGACAACAAATACATTGTCATACTTTGGAGTATTAGTTGGAAAACCTTAGTGGTTTTCTCCCAAGTGTAGCACACCATCAAGGAGGTCAAATAGAACTTTTACCAGTGCTTCATCTTCATCCTCATCAATGCCTTCATTTCCTTAAAAAATACTAAGAAGGTCCTCCTCTCGCAGGGTCACCAATAGGACTTGGTAAGTGTTAAAAAATCTGAAATCTTGGCCCCAATGCTTAAGAAACTCTCTAATAAAAACCTTAAGAGGAGGAATGCACCTTGGACTATAGGAATACTTGACCCAGTCCCTTTGGATCTTAATGTATTCCATTGAATTTGGAGACATAAATACATCATATGTGTAAGTCTACAAGACTTTAGCTCATTGGGTTGTTATCAATGTTATTGAGAATTTAAATAGTTCCATTGTTGTGGATTTTTTGGTTGGAATCCTTTGAATAAGATTCCTTATACATTAATAAGTTTAGTAGGATGTTATCTATGAATTTGATTAAACACCTCTTTAGTTTCATAAGATATTTTCCTTAAAAAATTATATAAAATATAAAACTAAATATAAAATATGGTAATATTGCTATAATCATCTAATAAATTCTCATAATGTATGCAATAAAAAATTATGATACATTGTAAGGCTAGTGAAATAAATTAAAAATTGTTATCTTGCTTTGTGATGTTCAACAAGTGATATAGGAGTGTTACCTCACACTGATATATTTGAGGAGGAAAATTAATATATATATTAAAAAAATAATAAAAAAGACTATATATATATATTTAAAATGTTAAAAATAATAAAATTAATATATATATTAAAAAAATAATAAAAAAGACTATATATATATATTTAAAATGAGTTTTAAAATTACATAAATTGTTTATGTAAAAGACATACATACATACATTCACATTCATATGATTATTATACATTATTTCAAAACAATGCTATCAAAAATGAAAACAAATATTTCTAACCATTAAAAAGAGAAGATTATGATATGTTGTAACACTTGAGAAATGAATTAAAAAATTATGTCATATTTTAAAATTTTATAATTAATATTTTTTAACAACATTATATATATTAATATTTTTTAACAACATTTTATATATATAAATATACCACTTTTTTATTTTTTTAATTACATTTTAAAATTACAAAAAGAATAAATAAAATTATTTACATAAAAATATAAATCCACATTCATATAACTATTATACATTATTTCAAAGGAATGCTATCAAAAATGAAAAAAATATCTATAACAATTAAATAACATTAGTGATAATTCATTAAATTAAAATAAAGCTAATAACAATGGAGAAATGATTCAACAACAAAATTACATTGAACCATGGGAAGTGATGTTTTTTAATTTTTTTAAATTTGCCTGAGCATATTTATGGAAAAATGTTTCCAATCCTTCTTTATTCTTTAACCAATTTAATATATGAAATTTCCAAAAATCCACCTGGTAAAAAGGGATAGAATCAACCATATTTTGTGATAAGGGATTCTTAGGAATGTAATGCCGTGGAATAACTTTTTACAGATAAAGAGGCCTGGGCCTAGCTTTGCAATGATAAATGGGGCCTTCAGCAAGTCAAATTTCCTGTTTTGACCTATGTTTCTTTAATGTGTAATGCCAATTGTTAATTATGCTCGTACAGTTCAATGTCGAGACACAGTAATATTAGGCAAGATTCGATTTTTTTTTTTTATTCTTTAGGGTAATTGATAACTGGTCAGAGTTTCTTGAACAAGGTTTAGGATCAAATCCAATTAACTGTCACTATAAATTTAAGCTAGGTGCAGACTATAAATTTAAGCTAGGTGCAACAACCTGCAAGCGGCACATAATAGCTATAAAACTTATGCAGACTTTTGAGATATAGAATTTTTAAACGTCAAGGAAACTAAAAATATATTACAATACATGAAGCAATGTGTATTATAGGTCAGCTGTAGAAGGAAGCCATTATACGTCGTCTGTAAGTGGAAAAGGAGTGTAGTGGAAGTCAATCTCAGAAGAGAGAATTATTCCATGAGAGTGAATCTGGACTTACTCCATTTCTCTCTCTGTAATTCATTCCGTGCCAATTGTTGTCGTTTAAAATTCAATATACGCCGAAACTTAGATTTATGGTTGGAATGCATCTGGTTGCTACTTCGAATCCCACTCAGGGTGTTAATGCCAAACTAAACAATCGGCAATTTGGAAGGAATATTGGTTCTCTGCTTACATACCAATATTATTTAAGTAAGGGTTGGCAGATCTTTTTATAATCTGAACTAAGGCAAACTAGATGCTCATATATGTACTTATTGCCATTCCAAGCATAAAGAGCCACGCGCACCTGAAGCTCCACTTTCTCCCCTGCCAAATCACATTAGAAATTTGCAGGTTAGAATACAGAGCATCAGTGAATTAGGGATAAGATATTAACTTTTATAACTCGGTGTTTGATACTTAGGTTCTCACCAGGGATCCCATTTATTTAATTTCAACATCGTATTCGCGCAACCACTATCGTTTTAATTTCTCGCAACCAGAATCCTAACTGTAATTTATCATGTTAGCTTAACTATATCGATAAAATATCATCTTAAATGTTTGCATCTTTTAATTACTTATGAAGATTATAAAAAATAAAATTAAACTTCACACCACTTCCTGCTTAATCCAGCGGCGATGAAATGGATCAATGCGAAATAAAACTATTACTCGTTGTTGTTTATATTTCGCATGATAAAACACACCACTTCCTGCTCGTTGTTGTTTATATTTATTAAGTTGATGATAGGGATTTAAATTCCATATAATATTCTAAAATATTCTTAATAGTATAGGCAAATCAAAGATTAAGAATTATTTTCAAACTCGTTATTCCTTTTTTGACATTTTAATTAAATTAATTATTAAAAAAAATATCATGAAAAGAGTAGATTTTTTGGGCATGTGGTATTGATAAATTTTATGGACCCTATCCAATTCTCAAATATATTGGAAATTTTCTTAAAATTTTCTTTGCTTAACCCATTGTAAGATCTACCTAATATTTCATGAAACATGCTTGAAGAAAATGGTATGCTTGAATTGTGAAGTTCAAATTTGTCCTCATAGAACTAGATGAAGACGGTTCCATTTGGCTACATTAAGAAAAATTTGTAGAGAAAAGAGAGCATTTTATGCCAACATATTATCTAAGAAACCTTGATCTAGTGGAAGGATTTGTGACTTGAATATGACACTTGGGAACCATTTGTGTTCTAACACTAGTTTTCACAATGCCTAGCCTTGAGGACACATTACCTTTTAAGGGGGAAAACATGTTAGGATTCCACCCTAGTTCCTATAGATAGGGGAATATGTTGTTACTTAATGTATAATAGTCATTTTTAAAAAATAATGTCTACTCAGTAGTTTATGTAAACTCATTCATGAAGGAACACTAAATGATTAGGATTTGGGGTAGATATAAACTATTTATAATTGTATAAGCTATGTAATTGATTGCTAATTGATTAATATTGTACAGGATTTCTACCTAATTAGAGGTTTCTCACTCAAAGAAGCAAGTGAATATTGCTTAATATTTATAGTGCCAATAAAAAATTTCCTCTTGATACTACTTCAATACTTTGGTTTTTATTTTCTTTTTTTTGTTTTGTTTTCAAGATACACCAAAAAGTTTTTTGCAAGGGATGAAGAAAAAATGTAATCCTTTGAAAGTTAAACACATGTTCTTTCATGATTTCCTAATCTTAATCAAACAGATTATCTCACCATTTTACACATGAGTAAGGGATTAGTATTTCTTAGGATCAATTAGGTTCGTCATATATCTTTAAGGCTTTTCACTAGTGTTTAGAAGATGATAAAACCTAGTTTTTATGATCTTTCTTCTTTTGCAATCTTGTTAGTAATATAAGCATGCAAAACCTCGTGTTTTATCCATGAATCTTCTTATTTCAATTTATTGTTCATCTTACCCCACAAAATTCCTTATCTATATACCATACATAGATATTGTACTTGTATACCTTTCGAGGGTGTTTCAATTAATTTTTCAAATAATCACCAATGATTATTTTCATGAAAAAGTGACGAATATGCTGAAAATCATGTATTTCTGTGAAAATATGATGATATAATCAACCATATTAGATAAAATGTCCTCATGATAACGATCCTCTTTTGAAAGGTGAGGTTGGGTAATGCCATGGAAGAAATTTTTATAGATAAATAGGCCTGGCCTTTAGGTTTGCAATGATAGCCCACTATAGACAGTTGTGGAGAGCCCACTACCTTAATGGTTGCAAGTAGGTGCATTAGGTGGCCCCAAGTTTGCAGTCCCAAATCTTGTACAGTAAGGCAAATTTCGTGTTTTGGCCTATGTTTTTCTAAGGTGTCAAGCCAATGGTTGATTATGCATGTACTGTCCAATGTCGAGACAACAATTTTTAATGGAGTCTTAATTTTGAGATATAGAATTTTTAAAGGTTAAGGAAACTAAAACTAGGAGTTGCCCCTAAAGGTGCAAAGATACATCGAAGGTAGTTCATCTCATCAAGATTTGGGAAGATTTGTCTTTCATTGTTGTGCTTGAAGTAGCAATCTACAATCATGTTTTAATTTAATATTATTTCATCATGTGGCCTGAAATTAATAAAAGACAAAAAACATTCATTTTGAAATGAAGAATTGCATATGAAACGAATTTAGTGATCCTTGGGACTTGCTCTTCCTATTAATATTCAACATATAAACCCTAATATCATATATTTAATAACATAAATAAATTATTATTGATAAAAATGTGGTTGTAAACTGAAATGGATGGCCAGATGAAGAATTAGTTACAACACAGTTCTTTATTTCTTAAACTAATCCGTGGGAAATTTGAAATATTCATTCCCAAACACATTGTAAAATACTCATTTATGCTTTATTTCAAATATTATAAATCCGATAAAATTCCATGCCTATCACATATTTAACAGTCTTCTACATCATTTTAGGAAATGAACTTTGTACTACAACATGAATAGAAAAATATAAAGCATGTACTGAATCTGCTGAATTAAAAAGATGAAAATCTAGTTAGAATATGTAAACTAGGTTAAAAACGAACTAAATTTAAGCATGGCCGAGAGACAACTGAAATTACAATGTCTTCCCATATCATTACCAAACTAAGTTAATATAATGTGGATCATTAGAGTCTTATGTTGGGTAATCCAGAGATATCTATGGTTCTGAATTAACTAAAGAGAGGGAAACTTGACAACGATAGCAAATAAACTAATCGTGAGCAGGTTGGAGGTAAAAAGAGCCATTTAAAACCAACGCAGAGAGTAGAGACAATTGATGTTAATCCTTTGAAGGAACTGCCAAAATGTGTACTATACCTTTTCTAGTTCCTAAGTGTGGGATTTGTAGAGGAAAGAAATCAAAGGTGCACATTATCAAAAAAAAATCTGCATGGCAAAAACAAC